>ML823188.1:110869-127169 GCA_009831015.1 Picea engelmannii
CTTAAAGATTCCTCTTTGATGGGTACTTTCCCCATTCCACCACCCAATGTCCCACATCCGTTTGTCGCCTCGATCAACATGATCTCCACCTCTGTTCATGGAACCCCTGCATCTTACGACCCATGGATGGTACCCAACCCCGACGATCATCTTCGATATGGCGACGAAATGCCTTTGAGTCCGATCGAATCCGCTTATCAAGCCATTCAATCGACAACCCCTTCTACCCCCTCTCTTGGTGATTTATCTCTGGATCCATTCCGCATCATTTTTCCCATGGACGAGATGATTATGTCTGTTATGTCCATGGAAGACACCCCTTGGGACAATGGACATCATCGTTCCATCATTTTCCTGGAACAACACACCATCGAGGGTTACCAATGGATCTCGACCCCATCGACCATTGTCGTCATTTCTACCATTCCTGAGTCTACACAAGATCTGTTCTACAAAGGGAACTTAAGTAATATCTCACCCACCCTCCCCCTCGAAAAATCCATAAAACCTGGAATTGTCGAACATGTGCATATTAGAGCTTCGTGTTCCCATGACGAAGTTGTCACCTATAAGTCTCTTTTCCAATAATTTTGTGACGTCTTCGCATGGAGCTATGAATAAATGTCAGGTATTGATCCCGACATTGTGGTACATGAAATTAAGACATACCCGGGCGTTAAACCCGTCCGGCAACGACTTCGTCCGGTCCACCCACGTAAAGCATTGGCTATCAAGCTTAAAGTTGAGAAACTTCTTAAGGCTGGCTTCATTTACCCGGTGGCTCTAACTGACTGGGTTTCCAATCTTGGTCCGATTAACAAAAAACAAGGCACAATCCGCGTGTGCGTTGATTATAGGGACATTAACAAAGCTTGTCCTAAAGACAACTTTCCTACCCCCTTTGTTGACCAGATCATCGATGATTGTGCCGATAGTGAAATCTTCTCTCTAATGGATGGTTTCTCCGGATATAATCAAATCAATATCGTACCCACAGACCAACACAAGTAGAGGAAATTCAGCAGTGCATTGCCAACACATGGTGCATTCCGAGGGAGGTTGCACAGGAAACCAAGGGGATTATGAAGTTCAAGGGATCTTGGCACCATACATGGATCCAAGCTATGAGGGATCATAAGCGAGCATGTCTCAAAATGCAGTACAATGTGAACAGGGAGGAGGTGGAGTGGATCATCAAAAATTGGCTTGCGTAGTGGCAACAACCAATAACAAAACCCACCAATACGACTGTTACGACGCAAGCTGCTAAGCCCAAAGAGACAACAGAGACACACTCGTCAGCACGAACATGGAGTACGGTTGGCAATACTCGGACAACAACAACGTGGACATTGGCAAGTGGGAGCGCAATCCCGAAAAAACCAAGGACAACGCCCACAATAACACGAACAGGAAGCCAACCACATGATGCGACAAAGAAGCTAACACATGGTCACCAGGAAACAGGCCCAGGCACAATCCTCACAATCGACAAAGGAGGTCGCGCAAGGAACATATGCGTGTGGTAAAAGGAAATATGAAATAGAGGACCCATACATCACCCTCACTTGGGATGATGCAAAGCTCGTCGTGGACAAGGTCGAAGACATGAGTGAGGAAGCGGTCAAAATAGTGGAGGCACAGAGAGACCATATCATCACCAAGTTGATAGAAATCCATGTGAACATACAACAACTACGAGACCACGCAGAATCTTAGGCCACCACGCAGTAGCAAAAGGCCGTACTGAGGCCACCTGCGTAGAAGCAGGGTGAAGAGACGATACAATTTGTCGCCCATAGTATCGACACATTCACCGTCACGCGCGAAATGATCAGGCGTGGTCCTGAAACAACGCAGACACCACTGTATGAGGTCGAAGAGCTGGACATAATACTAGTGCAGATACCCATGAAGGATCTCTATGGGCTACAAGTGAGTGTCATGAAGGAAGTGCATTTGAGGGCTAACATAGATGCCACCAACCTAGAGGTGAGCAAAGGAGTCACGAAAATGCTCCAAATAACATGCGACCAGCTGACTGCGAAGAAAGAAGAACAAAAAGATCACGCGGATAGGCTCGAGCAAGGAGTGACTGCAGCCTATAACAAAATCCCAAACAACGCGCAAATAACACAACCCAACACAGTGCAGAAGATTGATCACATTGTGCAAACAATTGATCAATACCGGCAGGAGATCGAAAACCTCAAGGAAAAACTCATTCCTACGACTCCCCTAGAGGTGAAAGAACAAAGGAGACAAGAAGTTGCAGGATGAATCGACGAAATGGAAAGACAAGCCAACGTAGTTGTGGACTTGTTTGACAGGGCAACATGGTTGCAGACAGTATTGGAGGAACATGAACATGTCCAGCAGTGGGACTAGGAAGAAGGAAAAATAAGCGTAGCCATCCAGGACCTCAAGCAGAGGCAAAAAAAAATGAGTATGACTGAGCGTCTCAAGGGAACACAAGACTTGACTATCCTGCGCAAATGAGGTTTCGTCAAAGACTTGACTATGATACCATGCTGAAATATGAACCTAACATTCGACCCTTAACTTAGAATAAAATTACTTTACTATCTAGAACACAACTAGATTACTCAACAAAAATTAGCAGAAGCAAATATAAGAAACCAAATACATTTGCACAAGATATTTTTTTGTAGATAACCTCTGGAAAAACCCTCGCGGGAAAACCAAATATGTGATGATTTTATTGCTATAAAATCAAGGATCCCTTCCTAGGATAATGGTCCTTCAAAGGATTGCATATGCAACTATAGCCTGGCCCATGGAGCTGCTATCTCCCTCGCTACCTTTCCTCACCCTCTACCCCTATACACCTAAGTGCTCACTCACTCTTTGTGTTATGGGATTTTTCCCCCGTGACTTTGGGTCATGTCACGACAGTCATTGACCAAGTGAAAGACAAAACCCTAACCCACACACAATACTAGTAATGAAATAACTACTTTATCATAGAGGGAAGAAAGTTTCACACCTTGTATCCTTACATGCATTGTTGTTCCGCGCTCTCGACCCTCGTATTGCTCTTGAATCTTGTTTGAGTTAACCTGCAAAAGCAGATCAAGAAAGCGTTGCACTAAGGTAGTTAGAGCATAAAATCATACAAGTATGTTGGGCGCAAGCCCATTTTGGGGAAAAGGCTATTTTTCGAGAGAAAAGCACGAAGTGGGAGAAAGACAGTTGGAAGGAAAAACAACACATGCGAGGAAAGCATGCAAGGTGCACATGCAGGGAAACCTAACTACATTAGGGTTATAGTTTTTGTAAGATATTGTAATGGCCGATAAGAGGGAAGAAAGTTTCACACCTTGTATCCTTACGTGTGTTGTTGTTCCGCGCTCTCGACCCTCGTATTGATCTTGAATCTTGTTTGAGTTAACCTGCAAAAGCAGATCAAGAAAGTGTTGCACTAAGGTAGTTAGAGCATAAAATCATACAAGTATGTTGGGTGCAAGCCCATTTTGGGGAAAAGGTTATTTTTCGAGAGAAAATCACGAAGTGGGAGAAAGACAGTTGGAAGGAAAAACAACACGTGCAAGGAAAGCATGCAAGGTGCACATGCAGGGAAACCTAACTACATTAGGGTTATAGTTTTTGTAAGATATTGTAATGGCCGATAAGCCAAGAATATGTATAAGTAAGTACCTAGGAGGTTTAGGTAGGGAGTTCAGAGGCTAACATGAAAAGGAAGACTGTTTTGCGTAGCTAAACCAGAGATTGTAAGAACTTTAACCTTTTGTAAGTTATTGAGCTAGAGGAGAGTTGAACAACTCGATCCTGAGGGTTAAATCGTAGGCCGAGGAGCCTGGTGCAATCTAGTCAGCCGTACAGGGATCAAGGAGCCCGTGGTGATTATAAGACCAGAGACTATAGTGCGCATGACGTGATATATTTCATAAACATAATAAAAGAGCTTGAGAGACAAATCTCTGTGGATGTAGCCCAGGAGGGGGTGAACCATGGTAGATCATGTGTTATGTGAATTGTTTATTGTTTATTTCTTTTCTGTCAATGGTAAAGTCTTGATGAAGTAGTTCGATTTGTTGATTTACATGCACGAATAAAGAACGACAGTATATTAAATCTCGATGTATGAGATAGTAATTGAATGAAGATCACAAAGTACAATCCCAGATCCCCACTCATTCTCGGGCTACAAGCACCTGAGCATTGCATCCACCCATAGAACTATCTCGGGTGAGACTGCGCAGTACACTCTATGTGTTGTGTTGCCTTTTGGTTTACCGGGAGGGATGATAGTTTTAGAGGGATTTGTTGGAAGCTTGTTTAGATCTGAACCTGGGTCAACCTAAGAACTAGAAAGAGGATAAGATCAGTGAACAAAGTAACTGATAGATAGATTCAAATATGAAGAGTAATTGGGCATACATAAACAAATTGAATACATACTACACAATTGTGCTGAAAAGAGAACTCTTTATTAGCAATGGTAAAAGAAGTGGTTACAACTTGACTCCAACCGTCAACACTGCCTCGAAGCCAATCGCCCATGTTCCTTCAAAAGGTCCTTCAAGCATCACTCAACAAGATTTCCCTTCCTTGGATGACCCGATAAGGATAGGAACACACCTTATGGTCATATAATGAAAAGGAAGGAAAGTTGGAACAAGGGTTCCAGGTTACAGGGATGCTACTCAGAGGATGAAGGGGAATAGAGAGACTTGTAATTTCTTTAGCATAACTTTGGACCTAGGTTGTCCTCCTCATCCATGCCCCCAAAGGTGCCTTTATACCATCCTCAAGAAGATAAGGAGGTTGAATTTCTTTTGGTACGGGCTCAGGGAGGTTGGGAAACGAGCCCAATTGAAATCCTCACCTGAAAATGTGGAATTATTTAATTTTTCCCATTTTTTGGGGAATCTGCAGGTTGTACACTAGCAAGGTGTGGATGTCCGCATGTTGCACAAAGGTGACCCGTAGATATAATAAAAAACATTGTTTTTTAAGTGGCTTTGATGAGGAAAATTTGGATTTAAGCTTGCAAGTCAGGGACAAGGACCAAGCCATCTCACAATGCAAATGGTGTGGAAAATCATGGTATAACACTTTCCCCCTAATGTGTGAGTTTAGAAGGGAAATTGATGGTTGAAATACATTACAACTCTGAGAGGTGAGGATGCATTGAAGTAGAGACAAATGAAGGTTCTTGAACAGTTGATCCAAGAATAGAGATCGTCAGTAGAGATCAAGTCAGAGTGTTATCTTCCCAAGCCATGCATACCCATGCTTTGGAGTAATGTAAGCATTGCCATCAAATCAGATAGACTACAGATCCATGGCATATATGAAAGTATGACTAATGTCCATGGCCACGAGCAATACAAAGTGGATCCATGTGATATATATGAAGTAGAAAACATGGCCATTATTGAGGAAAAGGTATGGAGAACCTTACTCAAGCATTTTCAAATCTTGCCAGGCTAAGGAAAGATAATTAGGAATGTCACCCGACGTTTATAGCCAAAGAAAAACAATCACTTAATCTGCAAGTATTAAGTACAAGGGACCAAGGCTCGTTTGTTTTATATATTATATGTAACTGTGCAGAAAAGAAATAAACTTAAACAGAAATTACATAAGTGTGTACATAAATTACATAAGTATGTACATGGAGATAAAATAAAAAAATGAACCAGATCATCAAAATACATATGTGAGACTGAAATCAGAAAATTTATTTTTGTATCGATTTTATTATGAGATACAAGAATGAATTCTTTTTACAAACCCCTGCGAGGGTAGGGACCAAAGTCGAATTTAGAAGCCTCCGATGGGCACCATACAAAAAGACTCTAACAACAAAAGAAAACTGAAGCCAAAGATCTGGATCAACTTGCCACAAAATGTTGTCACTTCACTCTGCAAAATATTCTTTATCAGTCATAAAATTCAATTTATAAACAGACCAGAACGCACATAATGCCAAAGATAAATCATACACCTTCAACACAAGTTGTTGAAATATATGATTCAATTTTGAATATTGTTGCTTTCAATAAGACTATGTTGTCACGAAGATGGTTAAGCCTTCTAGTAAACTCAGAATGAATGAAAGATGAAAGTATCTCACTAGTATAGAGCAAACCTTATGGCTGAAGTTCTCCTTCTATTTTTCTCCCCCTTTGTCTCTTCCTTTGATTGAGCTTTTATTCCTTCTCAATACATTATGGTAGTTCAACTACCTTTCTTTAGTTAAGCCTAATTAACTTAACTTATTAGTTGCGACAAATAATCATAACATATATAAATAAGGGTCTAATTAAATAATAACTATATAGGTGGGACCCCTTGTGACTCCCATTTATTTCTTTTAATAATCATCAAACATGAAATATAAAACCCAATCATTTGATTCAAATATCCTCCTTGTAACTCTCATTCCCATATTCATGATTAAATATCAGCAAAATATAATATGACCATAACCAAAAATAGCTTTATATCCATGTTGTCCAAAAAAACTGCCTAAATATATGCTTGTTGTCCAAAAAATGTCAACGTAAAAGACTGTCCTCAAGCTAGAAAATAACATTAATAATCATTAAAAATTGTATTTACTATGAGAGGCATTTGGCCTCTTTTCATTGTTGTCCTCTTTTGATCTTTCCGTTACAGCCTTAGGCTGACTGGAACCTTGAGGTTGGACTGCACCGATAACGTGACAAAAATCATCCTTAAGATGAAGACATGAAGACATAGATTCAGAGGACTCTTTGGATGATTTGGAGGCAGTGGCCACTCCTTTTCCTTTATCTTGCATAGGCTTGGGAGCATCAGTTATTAACCTCTTACTAGCATGAGAATACTGCATGGGTGAGACAACTTGATCAGCTTGGGAAATTGGATTCTTTGGCGGTGGCAGATGGGGTAATGGCAAAGAAGCAGTAGAACAATCATGGTGATGAACAACAAGTTGATGGACAATCTCTTGCCAACCATCATTGGTAGGCGGTTATGGTTGCATACACACATGAGGGGGAACACATATATCAGAAAAGTTTTCATGTGGCTAGAAGGGTGGTCTCTCAGGTCGGGCCTGGAGGATCCCATGGCCAACTAGGTTAAATATTCCATCTTGAACGAGCTGGTTTAATTCATGTGGATCAACATCAAAATGTACTGAAAATTGAGGCCTTCTATGACCCCTCTGCCAATTTCCTCTGCCTCTATTGCCTCTGCCATTATTTCCTCTGCTAAAGAAGCTCATCTTGAAGCAATATTCCAACATGTTATGAAAAACTCTTAACAATCCATGCATAAAACTCTACCTAAATAAAATCAAAAGGTTGGCTCTATTATTCACATAAAAGCACATGCAATCCATCTATCAACTCTTAAAAATCCAATCAATCAATTTTCCATTTGAACAGGGAGTGTTAGGGCTATTGGGAAGATGAGGGGGATATAATGTGCGAAAAGTAGTAGCATGGGTGGGAAACGACCAACGAGTATTGTTCAAGTAATTGCAGACGTAACAGAAACTGTATCCATGTTCAACTTTCAAAAACGAGTCATTTTCTTAGTCTTTTCTCTTTTCCTGTTAATCCTCTCTCTTTTCAAAATGGATTTAAATTTTACAATAATAGAATAGGGAATGCTTTAAATGTATTTGGGAAGGCGAGGGGGATATAATGAGGGGAAAATTGTATAATGAGAGGGAAAAAATGATTATTGTTCTATTATATGCAATGATATAAAAAAAATGCCATCACCATCAATAAAATAATTGCCAAAACTTTTCTTTGTTTAGTAAGTCAAATCCAACACACATCTGTTTTCATATCGTCCAATATAAAACCCTAGGAAAGTTCCAGGACTGTCAACTGTACAAATTTCCAGTTCCTTTTCTCTTTATCATCGGAGTTTTTAGGAAAGATTGTTAACAGAGACATTCAACACAATTAAAAACAGACTACATCAAGTGTGCTTGGGAGGTTGAGAACATGACCTAGGCCATCCACCACACAATGTTGGTATCACAACTTTAATACTTGTTGCATAAACACACTGGGTTTAAAACCCATGTGCAACTGGTGCTCATTTATTTTATCATTACACATTTTTCGAAATCGACCAAAACCCTCATGGATAATCAACCAACGAACCAAGATTTAATGCAAATAACAAATATTCCCACCATATACTTTTTATTTCCTTTATTCGCATAGTTTTTTTTTTTTTTTTAATAGATTTTCAACAGAATCATTCCAAACCATATCAAGCGTGCAATGAAACACAACATAAGCCAACAGATTGGTGTCACAATTTTCAATATTTGTTGTGTAACAGATTGGGTTTGAAACCCATGTGAACATGGTGTTATTGTTTTAACATCATACACTTAAAACTCGACAAAACCCCATGGATATATGAAAAATTAGTCACAAATAGCCAACCACCCAATGTTGGATTAACCATTGATAACAAACATCAAGCTCGGAGTTTGAAATTGCCACTCATCAATAAAAGAATTGAGGTCTGGGTGAACACGAAGGCAAACCTTTCAAGGGGTTTGCAAAAAAGAACATTTTAACCATCTTTTATCACAACATACTTTCCACTGACCTCTCCATAGACCCCTCATGGCGGCCACAAAGCAAATATGCCTATACATATACAAACAATTGATAGGCATTTTGAAGGAGCTACAAATGTTTCAAGACTGGGTAATGGCATTAAGAAAACAACCATTCTACCACAGAGAGAAGAAACCCTCAAATTTTAGTGACCAGAGACGAGTGAAACCCGAACAACATTTTCCATAATTATTTGCTAACATGCATAGCAACATAGCAACCACATATTCTGGACGCAATGTCATTCAAACAGAAAGGAAATTTTGACTATGGATCAACTTGAACGCTTAAATGCCAACATGTAGGAACTCCATTTAATATGCAATTTTAGAGTCAAAAACCACATACATTCAATTAAATTCTGGAAAGCAAGCACATCCCGGTAGCAAATCTAAGAGCCAACATCAAGATTTTATTCTGAGCAGAGTTATGTTTCATGAATGGAGAAGTAAGAGCCATCGTACTTCTATGCAAAATGCTAGGGAAATAATGAGCGCGACTCTTCTTTCTAAGGCTGAGCAAAACGAAGGCAACACCATCCAAAATAACCAACCCAAATGCGAACCAAGTGAGTGTGGCGACCTCGAGGTAGGGTTAGAGGGACGTGCAATAATTGCAAGTCATTTCTTACATTAACTCCATCAACCAGAGCCAAGTATGAACACACCAATGCATAATCCACTATGTGTTCCATCAAAACAAAACAGATCGCATTTGCCACCTTCCAATAACTCATGTGCATAGTTTAACACTTAGCACCAAATACATCCAATGTCCCACATTCCTCGCTAGGGGAAAATTACCACCTTATACAAATTAATCAATGTCCATTATAACACAAGAATATCATAAGTGCGATGTGCCATAACCATATATAGCCTATGTTTGGAGTTTGAATTAACAAATCAAAATGTACATGTAGGAAGGATAAACCAAGATGTTCACTAAGAAACCATTTTCCCTTTTCTCTTTAAATATTAAATTGAATCACCAATACACTATCACTCATTTATTCCACATGGAGGTAGTTTTGAAAATTTTAAATCGAAGAATCATCTTTGCGAGGTAACTGTGAGCGCAATCAAATAAGAGCATCCTTCATCACTATTCATATAACGGGGTACCACCTATTTAGTATATTATTAATTATATATAAATAATAAGGCATTGCAACCAATTTGCATGCAGGGATTCCATGTTGCACTTTTGGGCGTCAACAAACTGGCGACTCCACAGGGAAATTTGTTCCTAACAGATTCAAAACTCAAAATGTTTGGTTTCACAAACCAATATAAGTAGATGATAGAAAAAACCGTTGAAAAGAATAGTTATGCAACATGGGGAAAAAGATGGTTTAAGGGAAATAATGAGACCAAACTTTGGGAATAACTTATTGAAAGTGATATGTATGAGGGGTTTGGTCCTGTATGCATGACATTCGAACAATATGTAACAAATAATGCTTCTTGGAATTTCAAGGAGAATGCTTCTGATATGCTCTTGAATCTCAGGATGGAGGGAAGAAAGGGATAACATAAACAGGGAAGAACACAAAATCAACTATCATACAACATTATTGAACGCAAAAAGCAATTTCAACGATGTCTGAAAGGAGGACATCGTGACAGCCGTGGGTATCTTATTACCATCGATAAAAAATATTTACAGAATGACATTATAATGAAAAAATTGATCCAGACTTTATTTTTTATTATTAGGATAAGCAAACAACAAAAATTGAAAGCTCAACAAACCAAAGTAAAAAGAAAACAATAAAACAAAAGACTATATACAACAGTCACTTTTATATAAGCGTTTAACGATCAAGTTGGTTCCACACAATGTTTCAAGTGGGAACCATTAGTACTGTAAGAGAACAATCGCTCTTCTAAATCCTTAGGAGCTATGAGTTTGTGCCTAGGATAAAAGCGATTTTGAAAGGACGTAGCCATAGTTTTCAGAACTTAGAATATCTCCCTCTTTCAGCATTGGTTGAGTCCCATAGTAAGACTTTGTCATCAATCTTGAATTAGACAACTTTTGCTCGTCTGTTAAAATACTTTTTCACAGTTTGTTGCCTTCTTTTTATGTTCACCAAGGGAAAATTCCCTTTTTCTTCCAAGGCTAACAATGCATTTATCCTTTGGGGAACATTGGAAGAATTTGATTCTTCAATTTGTAGCATCAACCATAAGGAGGAAAGCTCTAGATCGGTGGGAAGAATAACCTCTTGACCATATACGAGCTGAAAGGGAGTACAACATGTACTTGCTTTGGAGGTTGTGTGATCTGCCCAAAGAGCATAAGTGAGAAGCATGTGCCACTGGCGAGGTTTGTCTTCTATAATTTTCTTTATGATCCTAACAAGATTCTTGTCAGTGGACTCTGCTTTCCCATTTCCCCGAGGGTAATAAGCAAATGAATTGAAATGTTTGACCCCTAACTTAGCCAAAAAATGAGTCAATTTTGCATAAGTGAAGGTTGGGCCATTGTCTGTAATGATCTCTAATGGAATATCAAATCTGAAAAATATATTAGATTCTAAGAAATAAATTACCTGCTCATCCTGCACGTGTCTAAGAGGGACAACCTCGGTCCACTTAGTAAATTAATCAGTGGTTGTCAAGATAAAGATATACCATGCGGACGATGGAGGATTGATAGGACCAATAAAGTCTAGGCCCCATTTAGAAAAAGGGAAATCTGGAAGGACATGTTGTAAAGGCATGGCAGAAATGAATTCTTTCCCAACGAATTTTTGGCACTTATCACAAGATCTTGCAAATTTATAAGAATTGTGGAATATCATAGGAAAATAGTAACCATTTCTTGTGATTATAAAAGCAGTAGCCTTAGCAGAAAAATAGCCACCAATGTGAATGATAGAAGCTAATGATCCATGGATTTTGTGTAACAATTTATGTGCTTCTTCATCATTTACACATCAAAGTAACAAACCATCAACAAACCCTCTAAACAAAAAGTCTCCTAAAATGATATACTTGGAAGCTTCCAAGAGGAGTCTCCTTCTCTAGTGAGGATCCAACTCATTTGGACAATTTTGATGCTGCAAATAATACACCAAATTTTTATACCAAGGATGTTCAGATATAGCAAGATTTTTATTCTAAATATAAAATAGAGTTGAAAGAGGATTATCTTGATCGTCAAGTTCTTCACTTGGTTCAGGATGTTGAGCTAAGTGAAGAGCTAGGTCTAGTCCCTTGATTTTCTTTGAAGTCATGATCGTCAAATCATGCTCCTGAATTTTGGCAAGCCAATGTGCAAGTTTTCTTGAAACATAAGTTTGTGAAAGCAGAAACTTGACAACGGGAAAATGGACTCTTACTTGCGTATGTTTGCCTACAATAAAGTGGTGAATTTTTTCTATAGCCTTAACAAGAGAAAACACATGTTTCTCAATATAAGAGTATTTGATTTCATCATCTGATAAACTCTGGCTCATGTAAGCTACATGTTTTTCATTGTTTTGGTCATCACTTTGTAGGAGGAGAGCATAAATTGCTTCCTCGATGGCATTGGTATATATGATAAAATATCTCTCAAATCCGGTTTCGTTAGAACCGGTGCAGAACATATTGCTTTCTTAATCCTAAGAAAAGAATTTTCGACGTCATCCGTCCAAGAAAAAGAATGATCCTGCTTCAGAAGATTATGAATTGGTTTAACCATGACAACAAAATTAGGAACAAACCTACGGACAATATTAATAATGCCCATGAAAGCTTGAACTTCTGTCTTGGAAGTGGGGGCAGGAAGGTTTAGAATCGCAGTAATCCTTTTGGGATCAATGCTTATTCCTAAATCAGAAACAATATGATCAAGGAGTTTCCCTTTGTGACACCGAAAAATAGATCTGGAAGGATTTAAAGAAATGCCAAATTTTCTGCAACGCATGAGAAATTTTCTAAGATGACCAAAATGATCTAGCCGGTTTTTAGAATAAACAATTAAATCATCAAGATAAACTTGGATAATTTTACAGATCAGATCATCAAAAGCTATCTGCATAACTCTTTGAAAAGTGACACCTGAATTAGACAAGCCAAAAGCTTGGGTTCATAAACAAATGTTCCCCATTGTGTAGTGAAAGTGGTTTTATATGTATTGGTCCTTTTTACCTTGTTTTGATTATATCAAGAAAATCCATCAAGTAAGAACATCATTTGCGACCCTGCAACTTGTTGTAAAATCATTTCCTTATTAGGAAGCAGAAAATGGACCTTAACACTCACTCTATTCAACGCGCGGAAATCGACACATAATATGCTCTAGCCAGTAGTCTTCCAAACAAGGACCTTACTTGAAACCCACTCAGAATACTTAACCGGAAAGATTATATTAGCTTTTAACAACTTTTCCAATTCTTTTCGAATAGTAGCTTCAAGTGCAGGGTTAATAGGTATTTTTTTTGCCTAACTGGTTTTACCCCTTCCTTGATAGGAATGGCATGTTGGATAAGAGCAGGATCAAAACCATGAAGATCCTTGTATGACCATGCAAAAACATCTTGAAATTCACGGAGTAGTTTTGTGAATTTCACTTTTTCTTCATTAGAACACAGGGCACCTAATTTAATGATCTTTGGAGATTCGAGTGTCCCAATATTCAAGGAAATGGCATCACCCACTTTCCTTTTCAACTCCTCTTCCTTATGTGTTTCTTTGTTGCCTACATCACTCACGAAAATGAACTTTCGAGAGGAGTCAAGCCATTAGGAAATTTATCATCTTTAATAGATATGATTTCCTTGGGCTTAAACGGTTCATTTTGTATGAAACCGCAAATGCCTTCATCAATCGAGAAAACCTGCCATGATTCTACGTTATCAGGGATGTGAGGACGATATAGAGATTGGAACGTACAATCAGGTCTTTGAGGTAAAATTTATCGAGTAGGAAATGTTGCAAACACAACTAACCTATCAGCCATTGAATTAAGTTCCCTCTTAACATGAGTGATGTTAAATGATTACATATTTGAAATGAGCATCCAAACAACTTGGGTATAGCGTTTAAGCAACTTGTTGCTTGGCAAATAAATCTTACGTACAAGGTTCACAACAAGTTCAAAATCACCAAAAACTGTAAGGTGGCCACAACCAAGGTCATATGTATTTTGATGCCTAACAGTAAGGCCTCAAACTTGGTGACATTTTTTGTGCAAACAAATTCTAACCTATAAGAAAAATTGTGGATTTTACCTATAAGAGAATATAGAATGATGTCGACCCCATTACCATCGTTTGAGCATGATCCATCGAAATGCATGTGCCACATGCCATCATAAAAATCAATTGGTTCAAGCATAGTGTCACTCTTATCAACAAAGATAGAGTACACCCACAGATCTTCTTCGAGATAATTTACATTGGGTTGGAGAACGCTCCCTATATATGGTGAGATTCTTCCTTCCCTAAGGACTATAATGTTCTTTCTGTTCCGAGGGACTGACAAATGTGTTCCATCAAGTTAAATATATCCACCCGTTAAGGCTTCCCAATCTCTTCCTAAAATAATTGAATAGTTACTCACTGTCATATCAATTACCTGGATGTTGAAAGTTGTTCTTATCTCGGGATGTGTGTAGAGAACTAAGGTTACATCTTTGATTTCGCTTATAGTTGATTGTTGGAAACTGTTATAAGAGAGCATGCTTCTAGAATTTTCATTAGTGCATGATAAGTCAAGCTTTTCCATGATAATTTTTTACATTACACTTGGACCAGAACTGCCAACGATTAGGCAACAATGAGCTATTTTGTCCATAATTTTTATAGAAATATAAAAAGGGGGATTTTTTTACAGTGTCCCTAAAATTATTTACACCTATTTTATTTACGGTTGAATCCTCTTCTTTTGACTCTTCAAATAGAGTGTCTATGGTAGAAATTTTACCTTCCATAAAGTTTTTGAGATGCTTTTGTTGTTCTGGGACGACAACCATGTCCAAAAAAGTAGCATCGACTTTGATAGTAGCCAATTGATTAAGGATATTATATTTAGAAGAGGGAAGAGGGGAAGACACTCCTTGATTATTTGAAATTATGACAGCTTGTGTATCAGTACTTTGAGAAGATGAGCTTGGGGTGGAAGATGTACGGGGAGGGCCATATTTACCCTTGGCAGTGTGAGATATGTTCCTGGTATTTATTACCATAACATCCTCTCGTTCAACCAAATCTAAAATAACAATTGTTGTATCGGGCCTTTTTCCAAAGATCTTATCTCTGGCATTTTTCTTAACTTCACAAGTACTTTCTTCATGATTTTCTTCACAGAAGTTACACCAAATGCAAGACATAATGGCCTTGGGATGAAAAGTATTTTCATTAGTATTCCTAAAAGGCGCAAAGGAAGGAGAAGATGCACCAGGGGCAGAGTAAGAGGCATTTCCTTTTCGCTTGTAGGCTATCACCCTATTATTCATATCTTGCACGAGTTATAGGAGGGTAGACATATTTGTTTGCTTGACCAAGTCTCCCTTTTGAGACCTGTTCTTTCGAGTTGCTCCTCAAATTCTAGGCAAGTATGAAGAGTAGAACCAAGATTGTCAATAGCCTTCTCTTCAAGTTTATGACGATAAGGAGAAGGTAATGCATGAAAGCAACCTGATTTTGAGGGCAGTTTAGTTCAGGGATTTGATTATATAATTTGGTGAAGCGAAGGTTAAAGACTTAACGGTTTCACCATATTTATAGGATATGTTATTGTATTCCCTTAACTGCTCAACCAGACTCTTGGACTGTCTGTAAGTGGACTTGAAATAATAAACAAATTCTTCCCAAGTGGAAAGAATTTTGGGAGGGATATCAAAAAATCTGCTACAACTTTCCCTTCGAGGGAGTTGAAAAATAAATGCATGCAAGTGTCGTTATCGTTAGCCCCTATGTTATGAAAAACAAAAGAAAATGATACTAGGTGTTCGTTTGTAGTAATGGTATTATTTCTCAAAAACCTAGGAAAATGTGCCTTGAACTTTGGTAATAGGTGAGTTGTAGGTGCCATATTCAAGGGAGAAGATATGTGCCATGGGGTGGTCGTAGCATCTTCCTCGAATTAGAAAAGTCCATATTTCTTTATAACTTTAGTAGGATTGGCAGTGGATTGAATAGGGAATTGATGATTGTATATACTACCAATTACTGACGAAGCAGAAGGTTGCAAAGAGGAGGCACCTCCGATTCCACTATCACTACCCGCAGATGTCATGTTGAAGATTATAGCTATGGGTGATGAAGGTGAACTAGCGGAATATGATAAAGTTAGCCTTAGAGCATTTTCTTGTGTTGATAAAACAATGTTCCTCCTTCCTATTTCAAAAATAGGAGTAGCTTCAAGGGACAATCCTCTTCTCCTTCGAGAGATATGAGGATTAGAGGACATGAAAAGAAGGACCAAAGAGGTAGGAAAAGGGAGGTTATTGTTGATTTATGGGCTGCCTTTGCCTAAATTCCCCACGTTCACGAATACTTATGTCCCTTTCAATTACTTCCCAAGAGCGTTCAAGTTCAGCACAAGTACTAACAGTTTCTAAAATAGTGTTGAATAAGGTCAAACCAATGCTGTTGGATTAATGAGACGGGGGGGTGAATCAGTAATAACGTAATTATAATCCTTTTTCTTCAAATGTTATATCAATGTAGAATT
>ML823188.1:131977-156313 GCA_009831015.1 Picea engelmannii
CGAGAATAGTCTTGCAATCAAACTGAAAACGTATTTCACAACTTCGTGACACGTAGTGTCACGAAGTGTGAACGCTGAAGAATAATCGATCCAATTTCATCATGAGGCCTTCGAGCACTTCTGTGGCAACGACTCCAGCTGTCATGCGAATCTTCTATCTCTCATTCGAACCATAACGCACATCATCATGCACAGCTCTCGAACGGCTCCACTGGTACTTCCACGGTGCGAGTTGGTACCTGGTACCGGCATCCTGTTCCAAGAATATAAATGTCACCTAACCCAAGCGATATCAATTCCATTATCAAATTAAAGCATTAAAATGCATAATAATAGCTCGAAATTCAAAGATACCTTAGGTGACCCCTTTGAATGGTAAAGGGATGTTGATTACGTCAAAATGAGGTCAAAAAGGGTGGTACTGGCATATAATTGGAGGTCTGTGGTATATAGTATAGGCAAAGAACATGGTCAAAACCAGGGACCAACAGGTATCACTTTGAAGTCATATCGCTCATTCTTCCCTTGTGACAATTGCTCACCTTGGAAACATGCCTCTATGCTCTCTCTCCAAGCATTTACCTTTTCATCTGATAAACCTCTCCCCCTTTGTCCTATTTATGGTACTTCCTCATGTACATCTAAGCCATATAAGATAAGCATTCAGAAGCATTCATTTTGGAGTATAAATTACTTCTAGTGTCTGGCGAAGATACTCAAGGGCTTCCCATGGAAGCGGTTTTGTAAATCAATGGCAAAGGGTATCTCCCTTTGGGGCTGCTCCCCTTGACTAAACTCTCCTTACGGTTGCTCCCCCTATCTACGTGTCTTTGATTTTTCTTTTTGTTTATAAGCCTCTGATTACTCTATTTCCCTTCATATGAATAATATCTCCCCCTTTGAAAAAGGGTATCAGTCTGAAGTCATATCCCTCATTCTTCCCTTGTGATAATCGCTCCCCTTGGAAACATGCCTCTATGCTCTCTCTCGAAGTATTTACCTTTTCATCTGATAAATCTCTCCCCCTTTGTCCTATTTATGGTGCTTCCTCATGTACATCTAAGACATATAAGATAAGCATTCAAAAACATTCATTTTGGAGTAGAAATTACTCCTAGTCTCTGGCGAAGATACTCAAGGGCTTCCTGTGTAAGTGGTTTTGTAAAGATGTATGCCACTTGTTATTTTGTTCCCACATATTCAACTCTGATGTTCTTCTCTGCTACCTGTTCCCATAGAAAGTGATACTTTATTGGAATGTGCTTCATCTTGGAGTGCATCACCAGGTTTTTTGAGATACTGAGGGCGCTTGTATTATCACAATAGATTGGAATGGGTTCATCATACTCAACCTGTATATCTGTCAAAGTTTGTTTCATCCATAGAACCTGTGTAGAACATGTTGATACTGCAATATACTCTGCCTCAGCTGTAGATAAGGATATTGATGATTGTTTCTTGCTTAGCCAAGATACTAAACACTCACCCAAGTGTTAGCCAAAATCCTCTTCATTGCTAATACATGTGATTCCTTTGGTGCTTCTTGAAATCGTGCCACCTGTCCAACTACCTGCATTACATCTGGTATGGATGTTGTCACATATAGTAATCTACCAATCATTGACCTGTTGCCTCTGGTTTGTAGACTTTGAATCATCATCTCTTCTCAACTTGTAACTAGTTTGCATAGGAGTGGTAACTAGTTTGCAATCTTCCATTCCAAACCTCTTTAACATTTTTCTGATATACTTAGTTTGAGAAATAAAAATTTCTCGGTTTCTTTGACATATATGAAGACCCAAAAGGAATGATAGTCCTCCAAGTAATGAAATTTCAAATTCATTCTTCATGTCCTTTGCAAATTTGTAGCTTAACCTGTCATTAGTAGTTCCAAGACAATATTATCAACTATAATTTCAATTAATAAAATATTACCTTGAGTTACCTTGATGTAGAGGTTGTTGTCTGCACTTCCTTTCCATAGTTCGTAGGGAGTTTTGTCATTGTTGTTTCTGAGAATTACTTTGTTTTGAATGTGAATTGATGTATGCACTGCATGTGTCCAAAAAATATCTATCAATTTGGAATAAATTAGCATTGTTCGAACCATTTCTTGTGTAATTATCATCCATTGTGATAATGTTCCTTTTTCTTTGAACCACTCTATGAATCCATGCTCTCCTCCACTATCATATATCTGTCCAAACCTGCTAAGTGTTCTTACAAATCCATCTCTGTCCATACTGTCCAAGACTCTACTTACGCAACTATCCATAATGCTGACCCATTTATCACTATACTATCATGAAGTCTTGATTAATCTATCAAACTGTAATTATGTTAATTGATTGCTTTGAATCTGTCTTCTCAAACTCTGCAAGCTGCTTGAAGGATGGTTCTTTGGTCTGTCACAACTATCGCATAGACTCCCCCTGTCTAATATTCATATTAATTGGGAGTCTCTAAGCCGGATGGCTCAGAACAATTCCTGCTCTGATGTGTATTCATCATCATCTTCAATGGTAGATTCAACATCATCTTCATTGGTAGATTCATTATCTCTCTGACCTCTGACTTATTTCTTTTTGTCTGTGGATTCATCTTTCACTACAATGCTTGAAAGTACAATCTCTTGAACCTACTCCTTATTTACCTGTCCTTCCTTTCTTTCATTTTTTTCCAAACCTTTCTATATCTGACATATTTCCTTTTTCTCTGTAGAATTTTCTTCATCTCGTTTTATTGCCAATCTTGCGATCTCTGGTACCTGGGCTTTGTTCACTAGTTCTTCCTTTTTTCTTATCCATACTTTCTTATATCTGATATCAGTATTCTCTTTCATGGAAGTATCGATCATGCTTCTAAAATCACTGGCTATGTGTCCATAGTTATGACATTTGTAACACTCAATGTTACGTGCGACCACATAGGCACTTCTTGCTTGAAAATTTCTTTTATAATCCCTGCAATCTGCAACCTTATGTCCAAAGTTAGCACAATAAAAAAAATGACCATAAAATCAATTTGCATCCCTGGGAGTGAATGATCTTCTTTGTGGCGTAGTCCTTCTGAATTTTTGCCTTGACTGCTCATGATCATGATTGAAGATTCTTTGTGGCTTGAACATGGATGGTCTTCTTGAAAATGTATCTTCAATAGTTTTCTTAGATTTTGGTTGACCATGATTCCTTCCCTTGAGTACTTCTGCATAACTCTTTCTATTTTCTTCATTCTTATTTTATAACAACCTAGAGTGCTTCTCTTCATTCTCTATAACTGATGTGGATGTCTCTGTTTCTTCAACGTTCTTGTTGAGCTTCACGATTTTACTTCTCAATGTGACAACTTCTTCTTCAAGCTTCTCAACCTCTTCTTCTTTCTTCATTATCTGAGACTTCGGGACTTCTTCTGTTCTTTTCACTTCTTCAAGCTGAATTTTTAATGTGATTATTTCTTCTTCAAATCCTTTCTCTTTTTGACCAAACTCCGCCTCAAGCTGGTTTAGATCGTTAGTTCTTTCCTTAAGATGATCTGTCAATATATTCCCTCTCATTTCCGATTATTTCTTCTATGCTGTTATGTTGGTTTCCAAACACTACTTTTTATATTCAAGATTTTATTCGATCTTTCTGGCTTCTTCTAGCTGAGTTCTTAAGTTCTCGATGACCTGTTGGGCTTCTTAAAAAATGTGAATAGTTTCCTTTTGTTTCATCAATTCTTTCTTGAGTGAATTGTTTTCTTCTCTTAGTTCATCTAAAGTAGTAATCAATTATTCTTCATAATTGTCTTCCTTTTCAATTAGTTTTTCTGTCTCATTTCCTTCATGGCATTCTATTTCAAAATGTCCACATTTTTCACAATTAAAACAAAACAACATACCTTTGGTGATTATGTACTCTTCATCTTTTGAATGTTCTTGACATGGTGAACATAATTCTTCTTGATTTGTATCTGCATCTTTTATGACCTTTTATGAATCCGTGACGGGTGAAGAATATATGTCATGTAACTTATCCCAAAGTTCTTTTGTTGATGAACATTTATCAACCTTTTCGCTTACCATATTAGGTAATCCTCCCCAAATGAAATCCATTGTTATTTTGTTATTCTTCCTCAATTCCTTCTTGGTTGCAGTCTTTTCCCTTTTTGAACTATCATATCCTGTAACAACTGATAGCCAAATATAATGTCCCCGTGCCTCTAACAATACTTCCGTCCTTATGCTTCACATCTCATACTTAAAACCATTATGACCATTAAACATTGGTACTCCATTCTCAAAACAATCCATGATCTACTTCTAGTGGTTAAACTGTTTCCTAAAGGAACTGAATCTAATACCAATTGTTGGATTACTGAGAGGGGGGGGTGAATCAGTAGTAGAGAAATTTAATCCTTTTTAACCATATAATCCAAGTGTTATATCAATGTATCATTATCATCCAATAACTGCAGAGTAAATAAACAATTAACAAAATAACAATCATACACATACACAGTACACCAATGTTTTACGTGGAAACCCAAAGCAGGAGAAAACCACAATGCTTTTTGTTATATGTTTTGGAGAATTACATTCATTGGAAGCACCAACTTCGTTTGTTTTCTAGTTGCAACTGGAAGGAGGCTCCAACCCCCTAGTTTCTCAGGCTACAACCCGAGGGAAGCTCTAACTCCCCAATTCTCTGGCTACAACCAAAAGTAGGCTACAACCCCCTATGTTCTCTGGCTACAACTGAAAGGTGGCCACAACCACCTATCCTTGCCCCGTCCAACCGTCCTGACGTATAAGTAGATTGATGGAACCACTGTCACATTATCACTATGAGATATACTGTTGTAAACCTATACCAATCAACCTACACCAAATAACCTGTACTAATAACCTAAACCATGCATAAACCTGTACCTCAACCTGTAATCAACCTATACCATAAACAAGTGCATCAACCATGCACCAACCTCTACCAAACAACCTGTAATCAACCTGTACCAGAAACAAGTGCATCAACCATGCACAAACTTGTACCTCAATTTGTACCATGAACAAGTGCATCAACCATGCACCAAACTTGTACAAATAATTTGTCACAACAACCTGTCACAACAACTTTTCCAAAAAACCTATCACAACAACTTGTCTGATCAATCTTATCAACCAAATCAGATCTACTCACCAAGATCAATCACCAACACAACTCTCAAATATGTGCATCAACCAAGCATAACACAACAACTAATAATCATCACCAAGATCAATATATGCTTCTAATAATACAAGTGTGCTACATCATCCATAAACCATGTGTCAACAATACTACTAACAAGTGCCTCCAACCATGCACCAAATATGTACCAATCATGTATCAACTACTCATCAACTATGACTCATCAAGATGTACCAACATCATCAACTATACACCTAATGTATGTGCCAACTCATCAACTACTTGTCTCAACCATGTACCCGACATGTACCTCAACCAAATGCCCTCATCAATTTCATCATACAAATCCGATTTGTAACTCTGTAATAGACTTGGTGTATATGGTCACATACCTACAAACCTTCCTTAACTTTAACAACAAGAGACTAACATTTTCATCAAACTTTTCTTTAGTCTCACATGACTAGTTTTGGATTAGTCAAAAACCTTAACTTGAAATAATCATAATTATGTACCTGTAATGAATAAAGATCTGAAAATAGTACACAATGTTCTTCAGTGTGTTTTATGCAATTCCTCCACGTGTCACTTCTTGGAACCTCTTAGAAAAGGAGTTAGAGCAAAAATGGCATACCTTGCTAAATAACATACCTTAGAAAACATCATCAAAAAAATTTATCCTCCCTTGAATTTCGGCCTTCTTTTCTTCACCTTCCCTCTGACATTCGGCTTAGATATACTTTGGTTACCTCAGTCACCTATAGATATCCAGTATGCTTAAGTGTGATGTAAAATGAGAGAGCTTTGCCTCTTATTTATACTCTCCAAATATCTTCCTTAGAAGCATCTTCTAGGTCACTTAACCCATTTATAGGTCACTTAACCTATTTTCCTCATTTATAGGGTTAACCACTTTCCATAATTAGAAATTTCTCCATTACGTTATCCTTTAAATATTCATCTTTGACTTTGTCACCTCGCTTTATCATTTAAATAATCTGCTTTGATTTTGTCACTTCACTTTATTATTTAAATAATCCTTCTTGACTTTGTCACTTTACTTTATCATTTAAATAATAATTTCTTCTTTGCAAGCTCTTTGACTTCTTTGACCTTTTGGGGCTTCAAGCCAACATATGAGGGTACTCCAACTTCATAAAGCCATAACTCTCAAACCGTGAGGAGTAATGTGACGTTCCACATACCACCATAAATGGAATGACATGTACTATCCATATAGAATAGTCTTACCTTCAAAAATATTAAAACGCATACCATTATACATGAAACAACCTTGGGTCCATTACCCAAACCTTTGTGCTACCGAAATTCGCTACCAAACTTTCTCCAAGGGTTGACATCAATCACTAAGGGTTGAAATCAATCTACAATATCACTCTTCAATGGTTGAAATCAATGGCAACCAACAGTCCATCAACCTAAGCCAACTGTCTGGCAATCTCCCCCTTTGACATTGATAACAACACCAACATTGATGGCAACACTTAGTCATGATAAAATTCATGCTTATACTCTTCATCAATGTTTCTATCTCTCCCCCTTTGACATCAATGGAAAAGGGTATCTCCCTTGGGGTTGCTCCCCCTGACCGAACTCTCCTCAGGGCTGCTCCCCCTGTCTATGTGCCTTTGATTTTTCTTTGTGTTTATAAGCCTCTGATTACTATCTTTCATTTCATAAGAATAATATCTCCCCCTTTGAGAAAGGGTATCACTCTGAAGTCATATCGCTCATTATTCCCTTGTGACAATCACTCCCCTTGGAAACATTTTATGCTCTCTCTCCAAGCATTTACCTTTTCATATGATAAATCTCTCCCCCTTTCTCCTATTTATGGTGCTTCCTCATGTAAATTTAATACATATAAGACAAGCATTCAAAATCATTCATTTTGAAGTATAAATTATTCCTAGTCTCTGCCGAAGATACTCAAGGGATTCCCGTGGAAGCGGTTTTGTAAAGATGTGTGCCACTTGTTCTTTTGTTCCCACATATTCAAGTCTGATGTTCTTCTCTACAACCTATTCCCGTAGAAAGTGATACTTTATTGGAATGTGCTTCATCTTGGAGTGCATCAACGGGTTTTTTGAGATACTGATGGTGCTTGTATTATCACAATAGATTGGAATGGGCTCATCATACTCAACCTGTATATCTTTCAAAGTTTGTTTCATGCATAGAACCTGTGTACAACATGTTGATGTTGCAATATACTATACCTCAGGTATAGATAAGGATATTGATGATTGTTTCTTGCTTAGCCAAGATACTAAACACTCAACCAAGTAGAACATTGTTCAACTGGTGCTTCATTGGTCATAAATGCAACCTGCACAATCTGCATCTGTGTAGGCAATGAGTGATAGATCCTTTCCTTTTGGATACCTTAATCCAAACTCTTATGTTCCTTTGAGATATCTAAAAATCCTCTTCATTGTTAATACATGTGATTTTTTTGGTTCTTCTTGAAATTGTGCCACCTGTCAAACTGCGTGCATTACATCTGGTCTGGATGCTATCACATATAGTAAGCTACCAATCATTGACCTGTATTGCCTGTGGTCTGTAGACTTTGAATAATCATCGTTTCTCAACTTGCAACTGGTTTGCATAGGAGTGGTAATTGGTTTGCAATCTTCCATTCCAAACCTCTTTAGCATTTTTCTGATATACTTAGTTTGAGAAATAAAAATTCATTGGTTTCTTTGACATATATGAAGACCCAGAAAGAAGGATAGTCCACCAAATAATGACATTTAAAATTCATTCTGCATATCCTTTGCAAATTTCTAGCTTATCCTATCATTAGTACTTCCAAAACAATATCATCAACATAAATTTCAATTAATAAAATATTACCTTGAGTTACCTTGATGTAGAGGTTGTTGTCTGCACTTCCTTTCCATAGTTCGTAGGGAGCTTTGTAATTCTTGTTTCTGAGCATTACTCTATTTTGAATGTGAACTGATGTATGCACTACATGTGTCCAAAGAATATCTATCAATTTGGAATCCATTAGCATTATTCGAGCCATTTCCTGTGTAATTATCATCCATTACGATAATGTTCCTTTGTCTCTGAACCAATCTATGAATCCATGCTCTCGTCCACTATCATATATTTGTCCAAAACTGCTAAGTGTTCTTACAAATCCATCTCTGTCCATACTGTCCAAGACTCTACTTGCGCAACTGTCCATAAAGTTGAACCATTTATCACTATACTATCATGAAGTCTTGATTAATCTATCAAATTGTACTTCTACTAACTGATTTCTTTGAATCTGTCTTCTCAAACTCTGCAAGTTTCTCGAACGATGGTTCTTTGTTCTGTCATAGCTATCGCATAAACTTCCCCCTGTCTAATATTCATATTACTTGGGAGTCTCTAATTCGGATGGATCAGAACAATTCCTGCTCTAATGTGTATTCATCATCATCTTCAATGGTAGATTTATCATCATCTTCGTTGGTAGATTCATTATCTCTCTGAGCTCTAACTTCTTTCTTTCTGTCTGTGGATTCATCTTTCACTACAATGCTTGAAAGTACAATCTCTTGAACCTATTCCTTATTTACATGTCCTTCCTTTCTTTCAGTTATTTTCCAAACCTTTATGTATCTGACATCTTTCTTTTTCTCTGTAGAATTCTCTTCATCTCGTTTTATTGCCAATTTTGCGATCTCTAGTACCCGGTCTTTGTTCACCCGTTCTTCCTTTTTTCTTATCCATACTTTCTTATATATGATATCAGTATTATCTTTCATGGAAGTATTGATCATGCTTCTAAAATCACTAGCTATGTTTCCATAGTTATGACATTTGTAACACTCAATGTTACGTGCGACTACATCGACACTTCTTGCTTAAACATTTCTTTTAAAATTCCTGCAATCTGCAACCTTATGTCCAAAGTTAGTACAATAAAAACAATGACCACAAAATAAATTTGCATACCTGGGAGTGAATGATATTCTTTGTGGCGTATTCCTTCTGAATTTTTGCCTTGACTGATCATGATCATGATTGAAGCTTCTTTGTGGCTTGAACATGGATGGTATTATTGAAGATGTATCCTCAATAGTTTTTTTAGATTCTGGTTGACCATGATTCCTTCCTTTGAGTATTTCTACATAACTATTTTTATTTTCTTCATTCTTCTTTTCTAACAACCTAGAGTGCTTCTCTTCGTTCTCTATAACTGATGTGGATGTTTTTGTCTCTTCAATGTTCTTCTTGAGCTTAACGATTTTACTTCTCAATGTGACAACTTTTTCTTCAAGCTTCTCAACCTCTTCTTCTTTCTTCATTATCTGAGACTTCACGACTTCTTCTGTTCTTTTCGCTTCTTCAAGCTGAATTTTTAATGTGATTATTTCTTCTTCAAGTCCTTTCTCTTCTTGACCAAACTTTGCCTCAAGCTGGTTTAGATCGTTAGTTCTTTCCTTAAGATGATCTATCAATGTCTTCTCTCTCATTCCTGCTTCTTCCTTCTGTGCTGCTATGTTGGTTTCCAAACACTGCTTTTGATATTCAAGATTTTCTTCGATCTTTCTAGCTTCTTCTAGCCAAGTTCTTAAGTTCTCGATGACCCGTCGAGCTTCTTAAAAAATATGAATACTTTCCTTTTGTTTCATCAATTCTTTCTTGAGTGAATTGTTTTCTTCTCTTAGTTCATCTAAAGCACTAATAAATTCTTCTTCATAATTGTCTTCCTTTTCAATTAGTTTTTCTGTTTCATTTCCTTTATGGTATTCTATTTCAAGATATCCATGTTTTTCACAATTAAAACAAAACAACATACCTCTGGTGATTATAAACTGTTCATCTTTTGAATCTGCTTGACATGGTGAACATAATTCTTCTTGATTTGTACCTGCATCTTCTTTAACCTTTTCTGAATCTGTGATGGGTGAAGAATATATGTCATGTAACTTATCCCAAAGTTCTTTTGCTGATGAACATTTACCAAACTTTCTCTTACCGGATTAGGTAATCATTCCCAGATGAAATCCATTGCTATTTTGTTATTCTTCTTGAATTCCAATTCACCAAAGAGTCATTTCTTTACAAAATCTCATACAGAAATGTTGGAACAAAGTCAAACTTGGACATCCCCGATGGAACATACAAAAGGACCTCAGACAGAAAACCAAAACTGAACTCTAAAACCTTAATCAACTTGCCACAGATTGCTTCCCACTCGACTTTGCACAATAGCCTTTATCAATCATGAAAATTAATTCACAAACATACAAGTCTACATAGACTATCAAAGATAGATCAACAACTCTGAAAAACAAGTGTTTGAATGATTTGATTCAACTCTGGATATTGTTGTCTACAATAAGACCCTGATGTCACAAAAAAGAATTAGGATGTGATGAATATATGAATGAGTGAAAACTGAACTATCTCAACATAAACTCAAAGAGCAAACCTTAGCATGCTTTTGCTTCTTTCCTCTCTCTTGTTCGTCCTTTTCCTCTTCCTTTTAACAAATTAAAATTGGTTGAATAAGTTGAACCAACTCATTAGTTAAGTTAATTAAAAGACTAAACTAACTTTCGTTAGGGGGAAAAGTAATAATTATAATAAGGGTCATAAATAAATAATAACTAGTAGGTGGGACCCCTTGTGATTCCCTTTAGTTCATAACAACCATAACAATCATAACATAACCATTAGTTAAGCAAAACACACTTCCTTGTGCCTCCCATCAACATATTTACTTTTGGCAATTTAAACTTATGAAATTTGAAATTATTTCAAAAATAATACTCATATATTCAAAATAAACCTGTTGTCGAAAGATCCCTGAAGTCAACTGTCATAAACAATAGATATAATAAAAACTCAAAAACCATATTTCTCAGTCTGTGATGCAACCCTTCCTTGATTGTTGTTGTCACCTCTTGATTTTCCTGAATTTGCCTTTGGTTGTGCAGAGCCCTTAGGCTTAATCACGTTGATCACGTGGGAACAATCGTCCCTCAAATGCATCCGAGAAGACACGGATTTGTCAGAGTCATTGGAGGGTGAGGAAGGGGCAGCAATGGCTTTTCCTTTATCAAGTGCATGGTGAGCTTCAGTCTTCAATCTCTTGCTAGCATGGGAGGATTGCACTGGCGAGTAGTTAGGGGCATCTTGCGAAATGGGGTTAACTGGTGGAGGAGGAGGCAAAGACAAGTTGGGATAGCCATGATGTTGGTAGACTGTCCGGTGGATGATCTACTACCATCCATCATTTTTAGAGACCTTGTGTTGTAATGAAACATGAGGAGGTACAGGGATACTAGGGGCTTGCAGGGCTTGCAAWGGAAGACTTTCAGGCCTAGGTCGAACTATTCCTTGCCCAATACAATTAAAGAATCAGACATGAAACATCTAGCCAAGCTCTTMTGAATCAAYGTTAAAATGTATAGAGAACCCGAGCCTTCTTGGGCCTCGGTTCTAGTTACCTCTACCTTTGTTTCCTCGRCCATGGCTTCCTCGACTGAAAAAACTCATCYTGCATGTGTAATCGATTAGCAAATAGTCTTTTAAATAACCATGCATGACAACTCYTAAAAATATGAAATAGATTTGGCTCAGAATGTATCAGACTCATGCAATCCAATCCATACAAATTGTTTTACTGTTAATCAACAAGCAGGGGGGTGAAAAAGGGTTTAGGCAYACRTGAGGGGTTGTATTGAGTGAAAATATGAAATAATGAAAGGGGAGAAGACACGGTATATTTAAGAATACTTACAAACATGGTTGATCATGCATCACTCCTCCACGCTCTCCTTGTCCAGACCCTTGCATGAATCCCATGATCACAAGTCTGATATCTCAAAGCTTCCCCCTTCCTCTTGGAATGGCCTCCTTTTATAGGCTTGGGAGGCTCAACCACCATGAGTATATTTGGGGATTAGTTGAGGATATGTCTCATTTATGTTAGGATCTGATCCCAGGATAGTGCCATAGGATAACATTTGATCCAAACCAACCTCATATCTAAGAGTTGGCCTTCAAAAACAGACGGGATTCTCCAAATTTTCCTCTAACCAAAATCAACTCTCCCTTATAGTTAGAGACAAAGCGTTTATCCTAGATCAATGCTCCCTAAATAAGGTAAATGGGGCATTGATATATGGGGTAGCACTCCCCCGGCATGGTCAAGGGGGTGCTACTCTTAAAAAATACCCAAAAAATGGTCGATTTTTCAAGTAAAAAAGTTTGTTTTTGGTTATGAAATGATGAGTTTCTTCCTCCAATATGACTTAGGGATCATGGAAAATGTTCTTTGATGGTTTCAAGGGGTTAAAACAAATATAAATACATAGAAAAGTGCATGTGACACTTAGTAAGGTGCATACCACACTTGACGACACTTACCAAGGCGCATACGACACTTGTGACACTTAGGGTGAGATACGTAAGTGTGGCATTTTGATGTGTAACAGATTGCCCCCTCTAGTGTTAGTTCAGAAGAGAAAATGATGGTCGAAACACTTTACAATTCTTCAATGCAAGGGTGTGGAGTTGGAGAACCTGGCAGAAGCTATAGACAATCATCAAACAATATTAATATATGTTCCATTTCCAAGGCATGCATACCTATGCTTGGAATATGAAATGAATCAAAGCACAGATGTCGACCAATACACTACAAATTCGTGAAAAATACTGACTAAGGATATGGTCATTAGATATACAATGTGGATCCATACCTCCATGACAGGAACTAATCGTAGCCACGAAAAATACACAGTGGAGCTACAAGATGATAAAACATAGCCGCAGACCAATACAATGTGGATATATGTGACAGTATATATATCAGCATGCTCATATGATCTGCTTTGCAGCCTAGGAAAATAAGATAACAGAGTGAATACTCAACCCAGGGTCTTCGTCCCACTCCCGATGTGGTACGAGTCTAGCCATGTGAATAGATGATTTGATGTCGAACATGGTAGAAACCACTTGATTACCGATCATTGAGGTAAATTGTTAACAAGTGCAAGGTAAATCACTAACGATGTCAATGACTCCCAAGGCACCCTAGTACATTCCATTGAATGTGAATAAATGAGTTGAGGTCAAACATTCACGGAATCATCCGATCAAAGGTCAATTATGTAAACCTATTGTCGGAAGTGAGGAGGCATGCAGGTCCCAAGGTACTAACTGGTTTCTAAGTCTAATTCTTCGATGATGTGTTGAAGTCGATAGGAAAAGACTCGTCAAAGGAGGGCCTTGATGTATCCCCCTTCGTTGACACGAAACCGACACAGGAAAGTGATGTAAGATGGTGAATCAGATGAGTATGAACTGAAAGAGGAAATGGAAACTGAAAATACTGCATATGGGTGGTTTGAAGTAAAACTTCCCTTGAACATGATGAGGCACGACAATTGACTTGGTAACATTGACTCGACGAGTACCAAGAATTTAATGTGACGACAATAAGATCAATCTTTGACTGGACAAAAAAGTATGGCGACACATGGAATTGGTATGACTCAGAGACAAGTGGATTGCCCATCTGTAAGACGAGACACAAACATGTGCCATGTTCAAGGGTGACAATAGGATTCCCAAAAACTTGACCCACGTCCTTCAATTTTTCCCCCACCCAGATAGATGAGTACCTCTTTTTCATATAACGAGCTCGAGGAGAGTAACACATGGTTGATATAACTCACCTTCGATAAGTTCATCTTCCTTTATTTAACAAACTGGAAGAAGTAAGGGTGTGTTCCCATATGGTTAATTCAATGTGTTGTTTAACGAGTCGAAAGAAGGAAAACTCGGTGGTTTTTCATGTTTAGAGAGTCTGAAAAGAACTTAAAGGTGACTCCATGGATGATTTTTTTCGTAAATTTAGTCTCCCAAGCCCCAAAAAAGTGTAAAACAATACAGGGGAGAACTCTTCTAATCATGCCTGATTAGAGTGTTCATTTTTCGTAATTAGTCTCGCAAGGCTGAAAAAAAGATAAACTATCACTCAAAAGATACCCTTTCAAACCTTTTAACAAGTGTGAAAGGAAGCAAGATCACTCAACAATATTTTCATGTTTAGAGAGTCTGAAAAGAGCTTAAATAAAACTCCAGAGGGTTCCTTTTTCGTATAACCTTTGCGAGTCCAAAAAAGTGATAAAAGTATACTCGGTCACATTCTCATGTATTTATGAGCACGAGAAAGAACAAATACTAAGCTCATAATTGATTTCATTTTTACAAAAGCTTGAAACAAAATTACGCTATGCTTGTAATTTGACAATGTAATTTCCAAAGGTTTTGAGGGATACCCATGGATGATTGGTACTCTGCCCCCAACTTGAAAAGCTAGCGGATTAACTCTAGAATGATATCAAAGGCTGGAGACATGTCCCCCCAAGTTTCAATTCATTCGATGACGCTTATATTGTCATCGATTTTTGTACTAGATGGAGGAAAAAAGGTCAACTGACAAAGGCGAATGAAAGGAAGGTTCAAATACAAGACCTAACGAAAGACTCGACTCGACATCTACGAGATCTAGCTAAATACTTGACTTGATATCTACGAGATCTAGTGAAAATACTCTACTTGATAGGAGAGGTGATTTTTTCATTTTTTTATCGAGCTTGACACATGAAAAGAACTATGCTCATGGCTTCGGGTTAAATCCCCATATTTCTTTTCATTTTTAACGAGCTTGCTACAGGGAGGAAAACTATGCTCGTAGCTTTTGTTTCATTTTTTAACGAGCTTGCCACAGTGAAGAAAAACTATACTCAAGACCTTTGTTTCATTTTTTAAATAGCTTGCCACAAAGAAGCAAAACTATGCTCTAAACCTCTCGTTGATCATGGATTCCAAGAGGACAATGCTATGGAAGAAATACATGTCAAGGGACAAATGTCAGCCATGGCTTTCAGGAGACCTTTTCTAGATGAAAGAAAAAAACTCCAGAAGGAATACATCTCGACAACCTCGATAAGGGTAGGGAGATCTGGCTATAATAGCCCTATCGAATAGATGACCATGTTAACTATCAGATCTAGGTCAAGAGAAGGGAGAGATTCCCTCTTGTGCAGGGTTGAACGCATGGGGCGGGTTGTTACATAATTGACCTGTGACGCAACGAACATCGTTGGCATGTATGGACCGTTCAGGGAAGGTGGATGGTTGACCATCATATGAGGTTTAATGAATGAAAGTTGGTCGATCGTTACTATGTTTCCATTTTTAGGGAAACATATCACTCAAAAGAGAGTGGACACAAAATCTCTCATAACGTAGACATAGTCTTGCCCGAGGAGCAGGTTAAAGTCCAAGGAGTCGTGAACTACCATCACATCGATGTAGACCATTTTTTCTCCCAAAGTAACCAGAAACTAAGTAAGGATCCTTGAAGGTTGACTAATTCTTCTGTCAAAGGTCAACATAATCTAAGTCACGGGCGCAACCTGCGGGGAACGAAAAGCTTGCCAAGAATTCGCAGATAAGATACTAATAGAAGCACCTTTGTCTATTATAGTGTTAGGAATATTCCTATCACAAACCTGCATGGTAATTTGGAAAGGCATGTAAGAAGGAAGACGAGGTTCTATCATATGATTCCAATGAATAAATCATCTGATTGTGCTTGAAGAGGGTGCCATCGGGACGGGCAGAGTACCCCCTTGTCCGGGTGAATCAGTATTAACGAGGTAGACTTGAGCAACATCCTCACTCTTTGAATGAGGAGTGGGATCGACCGATGACGAAACCAGATCAACCACTTTGGTTGCACTCTTTAAGGGAGGAGTGGGATCGATTGATGACAAAACTAGATCAACCACTTTGGCACTCTTCATATGAAGAGTGGGGATGATCGATGACAAAACTGGATCAACTACTTGGGTTAGTGGTTCAACCGAGGATGAAACAAGATTGACCACCTGATCAACTGGACTGATCAAGGATGGAGCCAGATTGACCAATCCATTAACTAATGACAATTTGGGAGAGATATTATGACAATCAGTTGGAAGTTGAATCTTTTCCAAAAGATAAGAAGCCTCGTCCATACGAGGTAAAAGGTGAGAGTAATGATCACCTTCACATAACATGCAAGGAAATTTGACAGTTCTATTCTTCTTACCAACCTTAACGTCACTAGTTGATGGGGTGTCACTAGCGTGTTCAGTAGGGGTCGATGACGTGGAAGACCACATTTCTAAGACCTTGGGGAGACCAAGGAAATCCCTCAGAAAGTGGTCACCCTTACAAATCCTGGAAGGGAATTTGGGTTTAGGCTTCTTCGTTTTAGACTTGTCGACTTTATCAACACTCCCAGTCCAATTAACAATAGTCGGTTGCTTGGATCTAACATGACTCGATGTAGTTGGATGCTTGGTCTCTTTCTGATTCTTCTTCTTCTTCCCCTTCTGTTTCTTATTCTTCTTATCAACCTAGCTACTTACTTTAGAGCTTTCACTAGACAAAGGAGAAAGGGAAAGAGACCTAACGGGTGAAGAAGGCGAAAGGTCAACATGAAGTTGATTTGTGGGTGGTGTGCTTACATCCGAAGTATTAGGTGCATTCAAAGCACTGGGAAAAGTCGAAATCACTGTATTGGGGAACAACCAAATCGGTAACCCGATGGTGAGTCCTGGAAGACTCAGTGTGGCAATCCATGGAGGACCAACGTTTCCAAAAGAAGGAAAGGTGAAAGGTCCCTTGGGAAAAGGGGTTCCTTCATTGGTACTCCCAGGAATTGACGTTGTTGACACTGACTCGACCTAAGGTCCACTAAGGAAAATAAAAAGCACACACTACAAATCTAAGAAGCAAGCAATCAAACAAACCTTCCCATAATGAAACCACTAGTTGGTGATGAAATCCAACATCGCGAGATCAATATAGGAAGGGGATGGGATAGAGCGGGTGGATCAGTTACATTGGTCACCTGCTTAACAAACTTACACCTTGGTGCAAGTTCCCACATGGTTTTACTCATGGGTGTACCCTCCAAGGAGCCCGAGTGAATTTGACCAACATCTAACCCAGGTACGACAAAGACTCCCCTTCACCGTCACCTTGTGTATCAACCTTACAGATATAGGCCATTAAGGATACCAACTCGCAGTCAGCCTCCAGGCGGGTACAGTCGACAGTCGGGAAGGAACGTATGGGCAGGATAACAAGTCCAAAATTCTTCAAGAGAAATGAAGACAAGTGGACATAAATACTATCGATAACCTCAAATGGATTCAGGATTCATGAAGCTCCAAGACCAAACGAAACCAATTGTTTCTCAAGAAGAACCCCTAATATACGATCTTTTCGCTATGCAAGTTAAGCTTCAAAGGGGAAATCTTTGTTGCTCTTCCACACGCGACCTCGTGTTTAACCATTGTGTGAGAGGAGGATCTTGACTATGCTTATACAAATAACTGGATTTGTCACTCCCTAGCACAAGATTCTATGTTTTTCTGATGGCTTTGGAAAGTTATCCTCACAACCTCTTCCAAAGCCTTACACTTTAAGCTAATGTAGGTTTGCTACCAGATAATATAAAAGTGTAGAGGGGCTTTCGTAGTGCAACATATTAGATATCATTTTTGGGATTAACTGCGTAGTGTAAGTCATTAATCTATGACCCATATCCATGAGTATTAATCGCAACTGACCAATAATTCTCATGATTTGAATAGTCCACTTAGCACTCATTGCATTGAGTGATGCTCACAGGGGTGAAGAAATGGGATTGAAACTAGTGAAATGAATCACATAGCATCAATCATCACTTTTGGGGCTTGCACCCGGTAACCGGGACTTCCCAGGTGAGGCACAATACTTGCTAAGGTTTTGCAAATGGGGTAGCAAGCTAAGTGGGTTGTATTGTGGGGAAAACTCCACAGTTAAGAGCGCTTGAGCTAGGGGCGTCTTGGGATGGGTGACCACCTGGGAAGTCCTAGTTACCAGGTGCAAGCCCCGGAAGTGATGTTTGATGTTATGTGATTCATTTCGCTGGTTTTAATCCCATTTCTTCACCACTATGAGCATCACTCGATGCAATGAGTACTAAGTGGACTATTCAAATCATGAGAATTATTGGTCAGTTGCGACTAATCCTCATGGATATGGGTCATATATTAATGACTTACACTACGCAGTTAATCCCCAAAATGATATCTAATATAAAAGTGTTAGACCAATTTTATAAGCGCTTCATTTTAGGATTGTTGTTTACTCAAGGGTGAAAAAGTGAAACTTATGATGTTTTAGACTCGACTCCAAAAGAATGCAGAATAATGAGGTGTAAATCTTTTTCTTCAATGAATCCTACATACGGGGTGGAGAAGAGGTTCAACTTTATTCAACAAAAACACCCAATTCCCAAATGCAATTTTCTAAATACAATCTACTACACTACCCAAAAGTAAGAACACAATTATCTTCTTTATTTGATTTTAAAAGAAAGCAAATGCAAATCCTTTAATGCTTCATTACTTTCAATCAAAATGAAAGAGTCAGATGCAGATACAAAAGGCACGAAGCAAAACGATTTCAAACAAAGAATGCACTCAAAGGATAACAAGAACTGAAAGAAAAAATATGATAACTCGTTTAATCAAGAACTCAAAGATGCAAAAGAGAAAGAAGATAAACACTCACGAAAAATCCTCAAACGAAGATCAACAAGAAACGTAAATCAAGCTAGATTGTCATAAGAGTCCTAATCATCCAGAAAAGCGAAATGCTTCAAATGAAGACAAGAAGGCTCAATACCAAGCAACCTTTGCAAATCGTAGTTGATGAACAATCCTAAATAGTTAAGACTTTTGAAAGCTTTACAAGATGAAGATCAAATAAACTCAAAACAAAAAAAGAACCAAGGGATCTTGTTAACCCAAGGGAAACAAAACTAAGAGAAAATTTTCAAACTCAAAGGATAAACATAAATGAGTGACAAATGCCCAACTCTTAGCAAAACAAAGTCAAGAGTATTCAAAGGTCTATGAGGAGAAATCCCCTTAGGATCATATTGAGAAAAAGTGAGTAGAAAGGGGCAAAAAAACCTAGAAAAGAAAATCAACGCTCATGTTTCCAAAGGGATAGAGTGCTACAACGCTCTGGTATACACTACAAGGGAGCATTAATCCTAGATCAACGCTCTAGTGTACTCAGTAGAGGAGTGTTGCCCTTCCCAAAAACTCATAAAAAAGGCTAAAAACTTGGAAAACTTTGCCAAAGACTCTGTGAAATCTTCAATGAAGAAGAGAGAAATGGAAGTAGATAAGAAAAAAACAACAAATAATATCTGAAGGTGGGAAAAAGCTCAAACGATCCAAGGAAAGAAAATTCAATGTCATTCCCCAGTGGATTCGCCAATTTCTATTACGTAAATATTCCCCTGCAAACAGGTGAACTTTCCCTTGGATTACAGACCCCTAATACCAAAATATAAAAACACAAGTTGACACTAACATCCCTTTGAATTTAGTTTAACTAATCATAAAGAGAGAGAGAGAGAGAAAAGGTGTGATGCACCTAATTTCTAAGTTTGTCCTCGTTTCTTCCAATCCGATCTTGATCTCCAAACTCCGTAGTGCAACTTGATACCTGCAATGCAATAGACAACAAAGAGAAACAAAAAAATCCTACTCTACAAGATTAGATCAAACAAATTCATCTACAAAGATTGAAGGAACAAAAGACAAGCACATGTAAGAATACACAAGCTTGAAGGAAATAGGCCAAGTATATTAAAATGAGAATCCAAAGAGAATACTTACAAACATGCATGATGATGCAACACTCCTCCAAGCTCTCCTCGTCCAGACCCTTGCATGAATCCCACGATCATAAGTTTGATATCTCCAAGCTTCCCCCTTCCTCTTGGGATGACCTCCTTTTATAGGCTTGGGAGGCTCAACCACCATGAGTAGATCTGGGGATTAGTTGAGGATATCTCTTCTTTAGGTTATGATCTGATCCTAGGATAGTGCCATAGGATAACATTCAATCCAAACCAACCTCATCTCCAAGAGTTGGCCTTCAGAAAGAGGCGAGATTCTCCAAATCTCCCTCTAACCAAAATCAACGCTCCCCTATAGTTAGAGATAGAGCGTTGATCCTAGATCAGTGCTCCCTAAATAAGGTAAATGGGGTGTTGATCTATGGGGTAGCACTCCCCCAACATGGCCAAGGGGAAGCTACCCTTCAAAAATGCCCAAAAAATGGTTGATTTTTCAAGTAAAAAGTGTGTTTCTGGCCTTGAAATGATGGGTTTCTTCCTCCAATATGACTTGGGGATCACAACAAATGTTATTTGATGGTTTCAAGGGGTTAAAACACATATAAACACATAGAAAAGTGCATGCGACACGTAGTAAGGTGCATACAATACTTGACGACACTTGTGACACTTACCAAGGTGCATACGACACTTGCGACACTTACCAAGGTGCATACGATACTTGTGACACTTAGAGTGAGATACTTAAGTGTGGCATTTTGATGTGTAACAATGTGATGAGACAACCCTTTTTATATAATAAAATTATCAAGTGAACATGACACATCAAGTATAATAAAGGTATAATAATATACATTTTTGCTTTTCATATGGCATGGGAAATGCCAAAATGACCTTGTCAACCAGTGAGAAGGACATGACAATTATAATAATATACATTTTTTCTCTTCATATGGCATGGGAAATGCCAAAAGGATAATATCAAATGTGCGGTATAATATTGAATTCACATAATATTTAAAGAGAGACGTAACACAAATCTTGGAAAGTGGGACATGTTTGGGTAAAACATAAATTTAATGAGAAGTAAATATATAACACTATATTTACTTTTGAAGATTTGGTATGTCATAATTTAAATATTTGAGAGATATGGGATATATCTATGGAAAAATGAGAATGTGAATATGATATGCAATTATCCCAAACTTAAAACATGACATGGTTTTCAAACATTTATTCACTTCTTTTTATCAAAAAGGTATGTAGGAAAGGTGAGCTATATACCAATATAAAGGAATTATATGTTATGTTAAGTCAACTATGAAGAAAATGGTTTGACATATAGTACACCATGTAGTGGTAATGTGCAAAATATGGTAATGTAAATAATGCGACAAGTGGGAAAAGAGTCATGGTTAGTAATAGGTCAAGAGGCACGGTATATTCGCATGTATAACATCGACTTTGATGAAGATTATCTGGAATGTGTAGTAGCAGCTTAGCAAGGGTGTGTTGCATGCAAGATTTTGAACAAGCAATAAAAATTGAGGGAGGGACTCACAATACTTTGTCGGCTAGAAAATTGTTGACAAAAATTGGTCATCAACATGTTGGGCCTCCAAAGGCCATATGCCACTCTCCCATGTGCCAAGGTCCATGTCAAGTGCCTCCTCCATCTATCCATTGAGTGATCCATCAAACCCTAACCCCTAGGCAACGTCACGGGCTAGGAAGGTGACGTCTAGGCCTCCAAAGGCCAACGTTTGAGTGGAGGAGGGTGGAGACTCATCCCCTAGCCATGCTAATATGCCTCGAAAGGCAACATCCTTCATCTTCCATGCACGACGCTCATCGTCAATGGTGCCCCAGACATGGGGTCTAGCATCCATCCTATGGGAAAGGTCCTACAAAAACAAGCAATTACGCCCTCCAAGGGTCCACAAGTCATATGAATCATGCCAAGTAAGCCACATCTAATAAGAGAACCACCCAAACATCTGCATCAAACCCCCATTTTCAAATTAACAAATGCTTAAAGACCTTGTAAACTTTGCCTAATATAGGTATGGCGGGGGTGTCATGGTGCCCTATTAGGTAGACCAATCCCTAAGTCAAAGGATGTTTCCCAAGAAGATCCCATATAAGTCATGTAATGAATATGAGATGGTCTGGGGCAAGATTTCTAGGTATGGGGTCTTGACATACAAGGGTTCATATTGTCTCATTTATGGGTGCATTTGTAGAGGATGAGTTTCCCTTCATTTGCAATGCAACATTTTTCCAAGCCTGTTATTGCCATTAATTGATTGAGGTCCAATACATTGAGTATTATGTGCAATGGAAACTAAAGAGTATCGCAATGCCACTTGAAGATAGAAACACACAGAGTGCCATATGCAATGGAAAGTAAGGGGCACCCCAAAATGCATTTCCTCAATAAGTGGGACATTTATTAATTATGTGATTTATTTTGTAGGTCCTTCTTTTTTTGGAGAAGCATTTTATTGTTCCCGGGGCCCGAGGGCAAGCATCTAGAACGACAATATTGACTTTTATCTTTTTCTAGCTACAACACCTCTGGGCCTTTAGCTTTTTTTTTTCTGTGAAATGAGGTACAATCCCTTCTTGGGTCAATGGACAAAGAAACCCAAAAGATGAAGAAACGAAGGGGAAGAAGGATGGAAGGTGGTAAGTATGGATGGAATGGTACTATGACCCTTCAAGGGACTACATAGTAGCAACCCTTTTCTTTAGGGTGACCAACTTGCTAGGAGACAACCACAACCACGAAGGTGAAATTAGACAAAAGGTATAATTTTCAAGCAAACATTTTATAAGCAAGAAAGGATTCTTTGTAATATGTTCAAGTGCTTCAAATATTTAAGTGACACTTAGTATGACACTCGACTTGTTACCTCTTGAAGCAAGACCCATTGTCTTCTGGGACCAAGCCGATGCAGTGGATTTCGTTGATCTGGATTTATGTAGGAGCACAATGAAATATAGGAATACACATAAACACAGAGATGCAACAAAAATAAGACTTCATTTCATTCATAACAAATGACTGAAATATGCTCACAGACAGAATGGAAATAAACTAGCTAGGGCGTTGGTAGCTTATCTCTGAGAAGAGATGTGGCGGCTACTGGCCTCTGAACTATGTTAAAATGAGGCTCAAAGGCCTATTATTATTGAGAAACAATGGAAAACCCTAAACATCCAAAGACCTAACCCTAGGAGATGAAATGCCAAGACTATGGGCCCCGTTTGGGTAAGTTGGTACATCAACTTCACGGGGACGTAACTTTGGCATACGATCTCTGTTTGACGCATTCCATACCTCGTTAGAAAGATCTATTCGAGGACTACAACTTTTATTATTGAGCAACATGATCTATGAACCATGTTGCTCCCCATTTTTCCAAAAAAACGTCGTTTAAGGCCTCAAAACGGCTCCGGAAGTTCAGGACCCGAAAAACTACTAAAAATAGTAAACTGTGTGGAAACTGAAAAACTAAAAGAAGCAATGGTGGGGGTCCAAGTGGAATAGGTGGGTGGCCACCGATATCCACCTATATCATTCCTCCCCCCATAGGAAGCAATGGTCCCCATTGCGTTGAATTCCTCCATGAGATGAGGAAACTTCTGCTGAACTTGGTCCCTGGTGAGCCACTTGCCTTGGTGAAGGAGTTGGCCTACTTTGACAACTCGATATAGCGCTATCCTTTGTTTTCGGGTGTGCTTGATCTGTGTATCCATGATCTGATTAGTTCTGGCTTGTTCCATGCAGTCTGGATTTAACTCTGTTGGTGTGAGTTATTCTGCCATGTTGGATGTGTCTAATAGAGGTGGATAGTAGGGCCGAAGGTGGTCCACATTGAACACTAGGTGCAGACCAAGGAATGGTGGAATGCTGAGCTCAAAGGCATTTTCCCCTACAACCTTGGTGAGGGTGTACGACCCATATTAGAGCGGACGAAGCTTGCGGTGGGGTCCAGCGAGGCGCTCCTTTTGCAAATGCAACCACACTTTGTCGCCCACCTGGAAGTTGTGTGGCACTCGATGTTGATCATGTCACTGCTTGTACTTAGCATTGGCTATGTCCAAGATGTCATGAACCTGTTGGCAGATGTGTTGAATGTGCTCAATGAAGTTGTTTGCCTTATCAGCCTCAGACTGGACATGAGTTGAATCTTCCTGAGTAACCACAAATGGCATGGCTATGTCAATGGGACATAGTGGCTGGAATCCCAAGCCCACTTGAAGGGGGTTGTGGCTGGTTGAGCTATGAAGAGCCCAGTTGTAGTTGTGTTGTACATAGGGGAGGCTCTCATCCCATGTGCATGGATGCTTTGAATTGTACATGCGCATAATGTGTACGATCATCCGGTTGACGACCTCTGTCTGGCCATCAGT
>ML823188.1:160456-172315 GCA_009831015.1 Picea engelmannii
GTTTGGGTAAGTTGGTACATCAACTTCCCGGGGACGTAACTTTGGCATACGATCTCCATTTGACGTGTTTCATACCTCGTTAGAAATATCTATATGAAGACTACAACTTTTGGGTGAGCAACATTGATCAATCATCCATGTTTCTCCCCGTTTTCCCAAAAAACGTCGTTTAAGGCCTCAAAACGGCTCCGGAAGTTCAGGACCCGAAAAACTACTAAAAATAGTAAACTGTGCGGAAACTGAAAAACTAAAAGATGCAATGGTGGGGGTCCAAGTGGAATAGGTGGGTGGACACCAATATCCACCTGGATCAGTCGCTATGTTGTTGGTGATGACTGGTGGTCAACATGAATAGGAGGGACCTTGCGGGCTTTGTTGCTCAATTTGACTCTTGACACTCCATGTTTTATACCTATGGGCCTCGAGACATGATCTCCTCAGTTACCCTTAGACTGAGGGGGTATCAATAACTATAGGTGACCAAAACAATTATATCATAATTAGACATTTAGTTCAACCATCCATAACTATCTCCACAATATCTCCATGAATCTCTTAACAAATCTTCTCCCTAACTTCTCTCATTCTTACATAGACTTCCATAATTGGTCTACATCATTAGAAATCATCATATAATTTAGTCATTAAACATCACAAGTAGGAGTTATTCCTTCATGCCCCCCCAACTAATACTTGTGATCCAATCATTTCTCCTCACCGGTCCTTTGAATTGGTCTAATATTCATCTTCATATTCTATGATCTTTGGTCTTGTTCATTCTTCATCCTCGATCTTCTTAATTTTTCACCTTGTACTTGCAAAACATAAACATTGTTGAAGTCCATATAAAAAAGTTACCATCCATTAGAATACATGGGTTGCAAGTTGTTGCATATGTTGGTTCTCTAGGCATCCTTTTCTCGTACATGGTTAGTCAACCATTCATTCACAAACATTTTCACTTCCCCCTTTTTGACAAAACAATGCACCTGCATCAATTCCCCATTTCCCAATTCCATGCATCTTTATCTATCATATTCTTTCACTATGGTATTGTCGTTTGTATCATCTTTGAGTATGATGATACTTTGCATGTCAAATATTTGGAGAATTGTTCATAACTTTGTTTCCCTTTTCCTCATCCCAAGTCCAAGATCAACGAGACACATCCCTTGTAGCCTTAATGCTTGGAGCAAATTTTTTTATGCATGGGTGACATTCTTGAGAAATCCATGAAGAAGGTAACACAAATTCTTGATATTGTTAGATCTATGCATTAGGGATTATGCTCTAACATCCACTCTCACATCCATTTTTGCATGCCTTGAGAGATAAAGTGAACAATCAACATCCTCAATAAAAGTAACATTCTTGGTGGTCTTGATGAGTAATTTCCTTTAGTTTGTGTTTGTATGGATCTTAGCAAGCTCCAAATCATATAAATGTTAGTGTAAATAATGAGCAATAGTTGCAATCATGCTAGATTTGCATGTTCTTAAAGGCCTATACAAAAAGTAGGTTTTCTTCATGGCTCTTGCAGTGTTTTGGTAAAATGATCACTCTTCAATGGACGCCTCGACATATACTACCAGCTTTCCTTTTATAATGAGATTTACAATGAATATGATTCCATGGTTAAGCAAGGTTGTGATATGCTCAAGATATGAACCCAAGCAGTCCTTGTGCATGTGGAACAAATTCCTCCCTTGTATGGATGTCCACAAAATTATTTGATGATGAATGTTGTGTTTGAAGCTTTATATTCTCATTTTTTAACACTTTGAAATTCCTTTAAAGAAAACAATTGTTACTAAATGTTTATGCCGTTTATTTTAGTATTGCACATAGACTGGCAAGGTGCTCTATAGTCCAGTACAAGGGAGATGTTATCACACAAAATTACATTATGTTACATGACAGTAAAAAAATAAAATTAAATAAATAAATAACTATGTATGTACATATGTACATGACAACATTTAAAAAATTAAACCGACATAGATCCATCTTAAACCCAAATCTATCAAGCACCAAGAGGGATCAAATTTCTTAAAATGCAATTTTTTTTTATCATTTAGTACAAATGAATTAATACATGAAATGGAATTAAATAATAAAAAAACTTATACCCTAAAAGATTTGATCCCTCTCGGTGCTTGATAGATCCAAGTTTAAGATGGATATGCACTAGTTTTTAATATACATATAACCCATCAAAGTTAAATTTAAAATTATAAAATATGTTTTGTTTTTTTTGTTGTTGTTGTAAATTAGTAGTTTTATTCTATTGATAATGTACAATAAAGTTACAACCACATCCCTCAACCACCTACCATTAGGGAAACCATGTTTACTAAGGGTAAAAAAATAACTATTGACTATCTTCATGTTCTTGCCAACCTTAAAGATAGTGTCTTAGTTATATAGAAAATTCTTATGCTTTACTAAGCTTGATACTAGAGAGTGCATATAACATGCATGAAACCAATATCAAAGAACATGATTTTTGAGATAATCAAGCCCAAAAGAAAAAATTAAATTAGAGATAGATTGACAATAATTATGGGTCTGAGTCTTCATCAAGATTAACGACCCTTGTCTCTAGGATACTTGCCTCAAGATCAACATTTTTATCCTCGTGGGTGTTTGGATCCTCCTTGGTTCTGAAGTCACCAAAGGAAAAAAACAAATTATCCCAATGCTTTTGCATCACCTCCGCATTCCTAACAATTCATGTTTCCATCATGCTCATTTTCTTGTCCAGGTGATCTTCCATCCAAGTTATACTTTGCAGAAGGTTGTGGGTTTGATGCTCCTTAGTTTATAGAGCATACATCACCATACCTTTCACTTGCCAACATAGTTCCAAAATTTGAGCATATTTAGATTCTCGACCTATGGTATGATCTGGATTAGGGAGCCATGGCTGGACTTGGATCGAGGAGCCAAGGTTGGACCTCCACATCAACCAACACATTGTGGATTTGTCCACGATCTTCCTAAAATTTGTCCTCAATTTTTGCAACCTTGCAATGGATCTTAGTAGAGAATCTAAGGTGATAAACCTCAACAACATGCCCGACCATAGCCATCTTCTTCTGGTTGGGTCAGTTTCCTCATCCTTGTTTTCCTATGGAGTTTGTCTATGAATATGCCCACATCGAGAAGACCCAACCATGCCTATCCAACAATCAATGTCAAGATGAGAATACTCACTCCAATATATATATGAGCATGTCCCACTATTAGAGAACTTCACTGTTAGTTTTTGTAGCTGGAAGGTATTTTTGCATTGGTGGTACCCAGGATGCAGAAGTGACCGAGCAAATGTCTCTCTCTAGTGACTTGACTTTATAAAGTGATTTTATAAAGTCAAGTGGGGCCTTTTATTATTAAATGAGTAAAATTGACTTTATAAATTTTGGGTCACTTAAGTGATTTAAGTGAACTCAATGAAAGATTAAGTCATGACTGTTGATCTCAAGAGGGCAAGATCTAATCTCGACCATCTATCTCTTTGGAGATATAGGGTTATGGCAGTTACTCATTAATGAGTAAATAAAAGGAGATATTGAGAGAGATGGGGCTAAGTTTTCAAGGAGATCTTGAGAGGGGAAGTAAAGAGGTACATATTCTAAGAGAGACCAAGAGAGATTGAGCTAAAGGAGAAAGGAGAAGAACAACAAGAGAAGGGGCGCACTTTCCAAGAGGGAGAGAGGGCATGCATCCCAAGACAAGTACAACATTAAATATTGGTCCGTACAATAGAAAAGAAGAGGTCATATAAAATGGATTTAGAGGGTCGTACTATTGTTTTGGCTGCACAACAATCGAGGTATGTACAACATAGATTTTGAGGTAGCTTGAGGGCATTTACAGTTGGAGACAAGTCCATACAAAAGAGGGTCGTACTGCAACAAATTTGGGCACAGATATCGAGGTTCTATAGCTATCTTACTAACTGAACTGGGTCGTATAGGTCATACAACAGTGGCATAGTATCCAAGGCAGTGTGACATAGATTTCAAGGAGTAGTTAGTGTTGGGTTTGTGAGATAATTACTTTGTAATTTTTGTTGTAAAATATTGTTGTTGTAAACTCTAAAATATTTCTCTTGGTTGGTTTTCCCTTCGGGGTTTTTCCAAGGGCTTTGCCTAAATATCTAGTGTCAAATGTGGTGATATTTTGTTTGTTGTTCATTGTTATTTCCGCTACTATATTTTTCAGATATTAGTCATTTTGTATTTATGTTCATGACGTTCAGTTTATTCTTGAAGTCTTTAATGGAGGTTGAAATCAGTGTGATGACTAAGTGTGTGACAACAGTCGTCGTAAAATTTAACATGGTATCAGAGCTTGGGCTCTGAAGTTCAATGGACAGATTTTGGCACTTGGATAGCAGTGATTTGCAAGGGTTTTTGCTTGGAAGAAGAAGGGAAAGAAAGGGTATTTATCAATTGGACAAGGATGGCTTCCAGTCTCATATACGAGGATAGGTTGGAGGGGATCTCCAACTACTTGCAGTGGAAGATAAGGATTGCAGTTATTCTCGGGGAGAACAAGTTATGGGCGTTTGTGAGTACCATAATGATAGTGCCTTCGTCGAATCCCATTGCCCTAGACCTCCATGAGGTGAAGGAAGCAAGGGTGCAGAAGATAATCTTGGATGGAGTGAGAGACCACCTGATTCCACATTTGGTTGAGAAGCTGACAGTCAAGGAGATGTGAGATGCGTTGATAAACTTGTATGAGAAAAAGAATGAGAACAAGAAGATGGCCCCGAGGGACAAGTTACACAACACTAGGATGGCCAAGGGAGAGAGCGTGGCCTTGATCTAGGAGGCTCAGGATATGATCCAAGAAACCTAGAAATGTTCTAGGAGACTTAGAATGGTCCAAAAGGAAAGAAAAGGGTACAAAATTGAAGTTCTCAGAATCTAATCAAACTAGTGCCGAGTCGAAGAGCTCGTCACAAGATTTCTAATGACGTAAGCGACTCGTTAAACAAAGCTAGAACGAAGAAGGCATGGCCAGTCAAAGTTGCAGTCAACTCAGTCAAAGTCAACAGGGTGACATCAACGTCAGTACAATTGATCGTATAGGGTGACATCAGAATCCATATCGATGACATCAACATGCCACGTGGCACCATCGAGTGTTGGCACGTGGCAGTAGAATTTGGCATTTTAGGAGGCCACTTGGGCCAATTGGCAAGTGCCACATGGCACCACCAGGAGCCACCACGTGGAAACATGACCACAAGACACATGGTAGCAGGACACGAGAGACATGTGGCCGCCCGGACATATGACATGTGGCATATGCGTCAACACTTACTCAATAGTGACTGGGAAAGATCGGCTAATGATAGGGCACCATGTGGCCCAATCAGTGGGTGCTACGTGGCACCCTGAAAATGCCCAAGGTGGGATGGGAAAAAACAAATTCAAATGATAAAAAAAGTGTCGGTCGACGCAGAATCCGACAGTCGAACTGACTGGTGGCCAAACCCGACGACCTTTCCACAAATTCAGCATAACCATCGAATTCGGCAGCATCCTCGAATCTTTGGCGACAGGTACTGCATGTCAACCATAAAATCTGGTGAAGGTACCATCTATAGTTTCATGCAGGGGTCACATCTGAATTGTCAGGGTTAAGTTTGGCGGGTTCTTAAAGTTGGCGGAGTTTTGTTATATGACTCCTACACAATTGTAAAATGGTTGGAACGACTGCCAAAAGGGGAGGCTCGCAAGCTTGACCCCGAGACCTCCCCAACCTAACACCTAATTTTAGTACAACATGCCAACGAACTCGTGGGTTGGATTTGGTAACTTCACCCAGAAAAAAAATATTTAAACCCAATGCAAGTTCCAATGAGGGAGAAGGAGCGCACGCCCATGACGTACGATGACATGAAGAACGAGGCAAAGCACAATGTAATGACTGCAGGTACATGCACACATTACGAGACGAAGAGCCTAGGAGGCCCTAGGATGGACAATGTCTTTTTTTACGTGTAAATAGTTGATTTTTCATGTTTTCTCACCACGGTTGGAATGGTGCGATCCATTTCTACATCAAAGCTTCAGATCAATAGGCCTATTTTAGAAAAGCCTAATGTAAGCATGGTCTTTATGATGTTATTTTATTTATGAGATGTTGCAACAATTGTATGCTTGGTACAAGTTTCAAAGACCATGGAGAAATTCAACATGGTAGAAAAACCCATTTTAATGCAGGAAACCTCATCTCTTCACCCTTGCACGTAAACTGAGGTTGTTTAGTGCATGAGAGACAATTTTGGCACTTGGTTCGAAGGTAGCCAATATTGCAGTCAAAAGTCTCGAAATTTCGAGAAATATGTGATGATTGTGTTTGTGCTTGGATCTGATCAGCATATCCAAAGATGATCATGGCTTCATATTGATGGGAGTCTTCATTCTTCTACCACAAGTTTGTGAGAGTTTTTACCCGTGGATGGTCCATGGAGAGTGCCTAATGTTCATGAGAGATTTTTCCATACATTATGAGAAACTGTTCTTTATACATAATAACACCCTCTTCGATGTTGTCACCAGGAGTGGGACTGCAACCCTTTTATTTGTAAAAGGAGAAGCATCTTTTAAAGAAGAAATAAAGCGATTAAGCAGTTGAGAAAAGGCCAGAGACATAGCCCATCTGGGGTGAACTCCGTTATCACGCTGTGACTTCATGTCTCTTTTATGAGATTGTTTATCTCTCGATGTGCTTATTCATTTCATATTCATGATGCTTTCTTTTGTTTCTGCAAATTAAGTATTGGGAGATTTAAGTGATGATACATGAGATGTAATAAGTTGATTATCTAAGTTTTAATTCAATTTGGATTCAAGCCTATAAAAACTTCAATATCACCTTGTTAAGTAATCAATTCAATAAAAATGATCTCAAAACTAACCCTTCAAGGAGTGACATAAGATCGAGAAGATTGGTAACAATATCACCCCGGGCTCAGATCATGCCTTCTATCTCACTAGGATTAGACATGTGAAGGATGAGTTGGCAACTTTAGGGGAGATTATTCTAGACTCAGAGTTGGTGCACATAGCCCTTAAGGGCTTCACCAAAGAGTGGGATTTTTTCGTGAAGTGTGTGGTGGGGAGAGAGAAGCTCCCAGATTGGAGCAGACAATGGGATGACTTTACTCAAGAGGAGATCCGGGAGGGGTCTCAGAGTAGAGATCATGAGAAGGAAGAGGGTGGTGCATACGAGGAGAATGTTTCTCTTATGGGAAAGAGCAAAGACAAGAAGAAGGGCATGGGAAAAGTGAAATTCTTTTCATGTCATAAGATTGGCCGCTACGCTAGTCAATGTTCGAACAAGAAAAAGAGCAAGAAGGTTCCAGAGGTATCAACATCAGCTGAGGTTGCTGAGTTAACTGAGAAGTTCGAGAAGGAATTTTCATTGATGACTTGTCTTTCATGCAGTAGTTGTCTAGTTTGTGAGGACATTGAAGCATGGTTTGTGGATAATGGTGCATCTCGACATATGACGAGAATGAGTTCCATGTTCCTTAGTTTTTCAGAGATAGGCTTAGACTTCTACGTGGGTTGTGGGGCTAGCACCACACATGTAGTGGAAGGGGTTGGATGCGTGAGATTCCAGCTAGAGTCAAGATGATTGTTGGAGGTGACCGGGGTGTTGTTTGCTCTAGAGCTGCCAGTAAATTTAATCTTAGTGTCAACATTGAAGGTTGATGGATGTGGAGTTTTGTTCTTTCGTGGATTGGTGTTTCTACATCCAGTGGGAGCTACTTCAGACACAACTGTATTGCTTGGTGTCCAGTATGAGAGGTTATACAGGTTGTTGGGACAACCTGTGGTTGGATCAAGTGGATTCTTGGATTCAAAATCTGTGTCAGTGTCAAAGAGTGAGCAGGTTGCTCGTAAGAGTGAGTTGATATCGGGGACTCAACTTTCTTCTAGTACTCTCAGAGGACTCAACTTGTATGAGATGACACACTTGGATGCTCAGAGGAGTGAGGAGACTCCTGGGAGCTTGCCTTAGATGGATAGGTCTGTTAATGTTTAAGCTATTATTATAGTTCTTTGCATTTCAATCAATAACATTAGCATAAGATAGGATCACTGAGAAATACACAATCACAAGAGACACATCATTTATCCTAGGAAACCCTCATGGGGGAGAAAACCTAGCAAAACTTCTTTATTATAGATATCCAATACAATGCCAAGAGATAACTCAAACAGATACAGAAAGTCCTCTCCCAAGGATGTGCCTCTCTCTCTCTCTCTCTTCTTCAACTGCAGCTCTGAAACTTGTCTCTTAATGAACAAGTGTGTGTGTATCTAATTGAGGCGCTAGCCTCCTTATTTATAAAACACTGGCACGTGTGGAGGTATCTTTTCACTGGCAGGACCAACTTTTTCTTCTGGGTGGTTATAACCACCTTTAATATATTATGGGGCCGGCTTCTTATTCTTCCTATTACAATTATACTTTAACCAATCCGCAAAAGGGGATTTGGTCTTTTACAATAACCGACATGATCAATCCGCAATAGGGGATTGATCTAATGAATAATTCCACAATAATAATTAGAATACACTTTGCAGTTACATTATTTAAGCACTCCCCCTTAACAAGAAGGGTATTCTTCAATAGCATCAGGCGAGAGAGAGGACTGCATCATCAACAACATCAAGAGGACAACATCATCAACATCATCTTGGAACAATGACTGGCGTATCTATAAATCATCGGAAGTTTTCTCATCGACAAAATCGTCATTCTCAAAGGAATGCAATCATCATCTGCATCAATATGGATTAGTATAAAACTAATACATCATCATCACAACACGAGGCTGGCTCATCATCATAATACTGGACTGGCTTTACGTCACAACTCTCACGCTGGAAGCACAATACTCATCTTGCTTTACGTCACAACAATCAAGCTAGAAGCAAGATACTCGTCTTGCTTTATGTCACAACAATCAAGCTGGAAGCAAGATACTAGACTGGCTTTACATCACAACTATCAAGTTGGAAGCACAGTACTTGCCTCATTTCATCGTCTTGCTTTACATCACAACAATCAAGCTGGAAGCAAGATACTAAAATGGTTTTATGTCACAACTATCAAGTTGGAAGCACAGTACTAGACTCATCCCATCGTCTTGCTTTACGTCACAGCAATCAGAAGCAAAATACTAGTCTGGATTTACGTCGTAGCTATCAAGATGGAAGCACAGTACTAGTCTCATCTCATCGTCTTGCTTTACGTCACAACAATCAAGCTGGAAGAAAGATACTAGACTGGCTTTACGTCACAACTATCAAGTTGGAAGCACAGTACTAGTCACATCTCATCACAACACTACTCCCCCTTTTGAGGAAGGTGCTTTCGGACAATACCAAGCTTATCTTGAAAGTGCTCAAACTTTACACGAGATAGAGGCTTGGTCAACACATCAGCAACCTGTTCATCCATGCTAACGTAATGGAACTTTAGGGCTCCTCTTTGCACCATGTCACAGATATAATGATATCGGATCTCTATGTGCTTTGACCTGTCATGGAATACGTGATTCTCTGTCATCTTTATGCAGCTCTGGTTGTCACATAGGATCATGGTTGCTTCCATCTCTAGGTCAAATAGATCGGTCAACAACTTTTGAATCCATATAGCTTCGCAGCTAGCAGAACACACAACAATGTATTCTGCTTCCGCTATGCTGAGAGCAATGCTGGATTGCTTCCTACTCTGCCATGAGATCATGGTTGATCCTAAACTGAAACAACATCTTGAAGTGCTCTTCCTATTAGAGACACTTCCCATCCAATATGAATCAGTGTACCCACTCAATGTGAAATCATGATCTCCATCATAACTGAGACCACAATCAAATGTACCCTTAAGGTACCTCATCACATGTTTTGCAGCCACAAGGTGAACATGTCTGGATTCTACCAGAAACTGACTCAAGGTGTTCACGTCAAAATAAATATGTGGTCTGGTGTTTGTCAGGTACATCAACGATCCAATAATTTGTCTATACAGCGTGGCATCAATCAATTCTGACGAAGTGTCGACCAACAGCTTCAGCTTCGTTTCCATGGGTGTATTCATGGACTTACACTCTAACATGTCGAATCTCTTCAGGATTTCAACTGCATACTTCCCTTGGTTAAGGAAGATCCTCTCTAGACTCTGCCATACCTCAAGACCTAAGAAATGATGCATTAGGCCAAGGTCTTTCATCTCAAATTCTAAAGTGAGTCTCTTCTTACATTCAATGATGAGATTTTCTTCTCTAGTTAAGAATAAGTCATCCACATACAACAATAATATCACTAGCTCATCGTTCATAACTTTGAAGTAGAGGTTAGAATCTGCTTTACTCTTGGTAAAGCCCAAGCTCATCAGGAAACTGTCTATCCGACCATACTAAGCTCTAGGAGCTTGCTTCAATCCGTACAGAGCCTTCTTCAGCTTGTAGACACGAGACTTCCTGTCTTCAACTTCAAATCCTTGAGGTTGCTCTATATACACTTCTTCTTCGATGACACCATTTAGGAAAGTTGTCTTTTATGTCCATTTGGTGTAACTTCCACTTCATCTTATCTGCAAGAGCTATGATGGTTCTAATCGAAGTGCATCTGGCTACAGGAGAGAATGTCTCTTCATAGTCAATGCCTTACTTTTGAGAAAAGCCACGAGCTACAAATCTTGCTTTGTACTTCTCAATACTTCCATTAGCAACATGTTTTATTTTGAAAAGCCATTTGGAAGATACCACATCCTTACTCTTCGGTCTGGGAACTATTTCCCATACAACGTTCTTTATTATGGATTGGTATTATTCTGTCATGGCATCTTCCCATTCTTTCTTCTGAATGGCTTCTTCAAAGCAAGTAGGCTCTTTATCTAGGAGATCACACACCAAAGCCATACAACTAGAGAATGGCTTAGGTCTCTTTACCTGTCTCGTAGTTCCTTCAGGAACACCATACTTCTCTCCATCTTGAATAAGCTCTCTTGCCCAAGCAAGCTTTATTTTATGGGAGATCGTCATCTGAGGAGGTTCTTGAAATTCTATTATGTCATGATCTTCTAGAATTTCCTCATCAGGGGAAGTTACGACTTCCCTCATTGGTTTTGCGGCTTTAGGAACCTCCCTCAGTGATTCTGTAATTCTGGGGATTACAGGTTCCTCTTCATATACTTCTTCAAGCTGGCATCTTCTCGATATCTTGAGCGTTGCATCTTCATCAAAGGTCACATCACTGCTGATCTCAATGTGATGGTGACTTGGTATATAAATCCTGAAGGCCTTGGAGACCTCACAATATCCCACAAATATTCTTTTCTTTCCTGAGGGCTCCAACTTGTTTCTCTTCTCTTTCGGAATATGTATAAATATTGGGCAACCAAATATTTTGACATGGCTTACCTGTGGTTTCTTTCCGGTGAACATCTCTTCCGGGGTCTTGAACCCAAGTGCACTATGGGACAATCGGTTTTGCACATATATGTGTTGAAATAATGTAACTGTGAAGAGCATTCTTATTATTATTGTTATTTTATTATTAGGATTAATCCCCATTGTGGATTAATCATGTCAGTAATTGTATAAGGACCAAATCCCCTTTTACGGATTGGTCATCGGACAATTATAAAGGGCATAATAAGAAGTCGACCCCAACAGTTATTATTGAAGACCCAGAATTAATTAAAGGTGGGTTTACCCACCCAATGTGAGAGGTCGGACCTGCCAGTGAAACCCTTTCACATGTGCCAGTCTTGTATAAATAAGAGGCTAGCGCCTCACTTCTAACACACAACTCACTT
>ML823189.1:38708-78527 GCA_009831015.1 Picea engelmannii
GATCCCAAGTCATTTGGAACTTCTTCATTAGGCTCTTCTTTGTATTTATTAAAATTTTCTTCTAAGATAAACAACCTTTTCTCTGGACAATTATGCCCCTTCAACCTTTAGTTATTGCATCTGAAACAGAGGCCCTTGGCTCACTTTTCTTCCAATTCTTTGTGTATCTGGGAAGTATGGGGCAATATCTTATTTCTTCGAACGACCTGCTCCTTCACTTCATCTCCAGCATGGATAATGTATTTGCATCATGCATGTGACTCTATTTTGAGCTAGTTTGAAAGTTGATGGTCACGGCAATTTCTGTAGGTGCAATATAATCTTCAACTCGTGTTGAATCTTGTCTCTCGACACTCGGATGTAGACTTTGAGCATATTTTCATCACTCTACTCTGGTAGCCAACTTTTGATGTTTCCAGGTGTATTCCATCACTGTACTGATTGTTGAATGGTGTTTTAGCTGACTGAAGTAATCTCTCCCGGACATTGTCATTTTATAATATGATGTTTGCTACAAAGTTAGCATAGCTGTAAATTGCACCCAAGGGTCTTTTCTTCCTAATCCACTTGTATCATTGAAGTGGTTCTGTTTCCAGATAGAGGGTTGCTAATGCAACCTTCTCATCAGGTGTCTTTGGTGCAGCATAAAGTATTGCTCGAGCTGGCTCAACCATGTCTGAACATCCGTACTGCCAAACTTCCTGATGTACCCTATTGTGTCCTATCGAAACCCATCTTTTTGTCATTATTTAACTTGACTTTTTCATGTCATATGTTGACCCCTTTGTGGCCTAGCTCTTTACAATATCTGGCCCCACCCTGCTCTATTTATGTGTTGATTTATAAGCCCAAAAACATGATATGTCAAATTAGAATCAAATGAAGTCACCTTGGACCTATTGGTAGTAGGTACTAAGAACTGAGGCTGTATCAACTTTATTTGCTGGAAGGCGATTTCTGCCATCCTCAATGTGTATTCATTACATGAATGGTCTGATGTAAATGTTGCTGTAAACTTTATGTTACATGAATTTCATCCAAAAAATGAGCCGTGATTTAAAATGGTAGGAGTTTACTATTTAGGGATCAGATTGGGAGATAAATCTGTGGCTGAAGATAGAGCAATGGGAGTGGTTAAATAGGGCATGCTATGAATGCTTGTACTTTCTATGATTATTTCAAATTTCAAGATCTGGCAGAGTGCTGTTTATTGATGTAAAACACTAGTTATAGCATGGAGATGCCTCTGCTTATAAAATTGAAAATAACATCTACCAGGAATGTGGATGTAATAGAAGAGCAATAGACACCTGTGTTTTTTCCTTGAATGCATTTGGCAGAATAGCTGAACTAATTTTAGTACCTATGGCTCAGGGACTCACAAGCACAGCTGGAGCATTCCCAGGAATTATAGGTGTTGCACTTGTAGGCTATCTTCTTGATGAAACTCACTCCTGGCGTGTAAGTTCCTGATCAATAATCTTCTTACAAGAATTTTTCATTTGGATCCATAAAGTTCTTTATAGATTGTACCTGTTTTTCTTCTGTTTTCCTCTTTTGTGTATTGTGTGCAGCTGTTATCTTGTTTTATTATCTTCCTCTGTTTAAATTCAAGTCCTTTAGTGGAGTGCACCTGTTTTCCCTTGATTTATCCTCCTCTAAAGGCTTAAACCCATGGTTATGAGCTCAAACCATGAACAGTGCATTTCATACTAATGGGGTTTTTGTTTACAATGTCGTTCTTGATTGCTTGTGTAGCTGGCACTTTTCGCACCTTCCATCTTCTTCTACTTGACAGGTACAATTGTATGGCTAGCTTTTGCAAGTAGTAAGCCTCAAAGATTCAGGAGAGACTGACGGATGAAGATTCCAGTGTTAATGGGCCATTATTTTTGCTCAATTCATTTTTAGGAGTGAACAGAAATTTCGTGGATCAAGTTCAGGTGCAAAGAATGTAAAATATGAAAACTATTATTATTGTTGCTATGCAAGTTCCCTAGTTCAGTTCAGTTTATGCACAATTTGGTTAGAATCTCATATCTATATATATATATATGAAATTTTTTTGTAGATTTATTCTTTTGATATTTTACAACATAAGGCAACCTCGGAAGATTTAAGAACCTCTTTCATTCCAGATAAGGCATCTCTTCAGCACGTTTTAAACAAGCATTTTGTGAGTATCACATGTAGATTCTGTATCATTCCAATGTACAAGGATTAGGGGTGTGTACTTGTGTACCTTTAAGTTTAGGTTTACCACCAACAGATGTTTAAAAATTTCAGTAACTTTTTTTCCTTTTTTCTTTTTACTTCAATTTACATAAATCAAATTTAAGAACCCCAAGTTTTATCAATTTACAGCAAAGTAAAAGACGATGTTTTGAATTAACAATCAAATGGGAACTTTCCCATCAATTTGACTACTTAAATGGACGGAGTAGAGAACACTTTTGCATGCAATTGTGTACAATGACAATAAACAGTGGTGGGATAAATCCTTGGACTACCCATATAATGTGAATAGTGACATATTCCCATTTATGTCTTCGACATCAATAGAGATCGTAAAAGTCAATTAAAGCTAGGAGTTAAGCTAAATTATTTGTTCTTGAACCCAAGCCGACTTTGAATTTGATAACTTGATTTGAATTAAAAAATGCATTAAAACATTATTTTTCTTACATAATAACGTAAGTTAAAGTTTAAACCACGGAGACTAGAAAGTTAGCAAGCACAAAAGGGCTGACCATTGTGGAGATCTTAGAGGAAAAAGGGTTGACCATTGGGAGATCTTAGAGAGATTACATCCATAAATCCACTTGTATGAAACCATTTGATTTGTTAAATTATGATGATTTGCCTATGTTTTTTATTCAGATTCTGTAAAATAATATTTAAAGGGCTTACTGCATCATTAAAATTATTACGTTGGTAAATAGTACAATTGGAGAGAACAAAATTTCTATTAAGTGCTTACAGATTTAAATGAGATTTGGTGTGAATTGTGTGATGAAGTCTGGAAGTGGGCCAAGACATAGTTTGATTTTAAAAGTTTGGATCAACTATACAATCTAGAGGGTGAAACTTCATAAAATATGGCTGGAAAAACCTGACAAAGGGGTTGGTGCGAGGGCCAATAAGAAGTAAAACGTGAATGTTGATTCTAGGCATGTAACCGTTGAGGATATGCCAGATTTCAACCTAGTGCTACGCATGCTCTGACACGGATGAGCAACTCGCAAAGAAAGTTTAGACAAAAAAGGTTGAACTCTGAAGGCTATCATGGCATGGAAAGGTGCTCGAGCGATGAGACTTTGGGCACCCCTAGTCATCATTGCAATGGAAAGGAATATAATGACCGCTTCAATTCAAATGTATATTTTCAAGGTCTATAAATGTTCAAATCTTGTAGCAGGTTGACATTGTTAGTAGATTCATGATGTTCAAGCGGTTCATTATGCATAGGTGGGGCATGTTGAAAAATGTAATTAATGACTCATAATCGATTGTCTTGTGTTGTCATGTCATTGGTGAGGTCAGTGCACAAGAGTTTAGTGCTAGGTTGTCTTATTCTCTTTATGAGCCGGACGTTAATGTCTTGGTTGTCTGTTCTCTCAACTACTTCACAGTTTTTTGTCAAATGTATATTTTAAAGGTCTATAAATGTTCAAATCTTGTAGCAGGTTGACATCGTTAGTAGATTCATGGTATTTAGGCACTTTATTATGCCTAGGCGTGGCATGTTGAAAAATGTAATTAATGACTCATGATTGTCTTGTGTTATCATGTCATGGGTGAGGTGAGTGCACAAGAGTTTAGTGCTAGGTTGTCTTATTCTCTTTATGAGCTGGATGTTAATGTCTTGGTTGTTTGTTTTCTTCTCAATTACTTCACAGCTTTTTGTCAATCCCTTCCAAGAGGTTGATGTCCTTGAGCTTTGGGACGATGTTTTCATCTTCAGTTTCATTTTGTGCCTATAAAGGTAACCATTGCAGTGAAAATTCAATTCTTGGTGTGTCTAGGATATAGATTCAGAGAAAATCTTTTTCCACATTTTTGTTTAACATGGTATCAAAGCATGTACTAGTGTAACTCTCTCAGGAAAGGGATTCCTGATCATGCAATTTCGTATTGTTAATCCTTGTAGATCCAGAGGATTAATTTTTGAAGGAGAGTCGATGTTTTTCTTTAAGAGTGTGTCTTTGTGGTGTGCTATGGCATCTGTGGCATTGTTCTACAAATTGTTTCTAGTGTTATTTGTGAATATCGTCTATGAGGTTTGGAGTGAGGAACCATATGGTGAGAGTGGTTAGGTGCATGTTGTCACTGATGTGTTGCTGATTTTTGTAGAGTAGATTGAGCGTTGTAGGTCTTGGAGAAGTGCAGATTAGGAGTGATTCTCATGATGAGTGATATGTTGCCTTCTGATATAAGATTGAAGTCCACTAGGAAGCACACATGTTGGTATCTTTCAATACGATGTGAAGGTAGATATATGACTCACAAGTTGAAGACTCTTAAGAGCATGATCGGGTGCTTTGTTTTGCAGATTGTGTCGCTTTCTCGATGCATGTGAATCAACCTGCTCATAGATCTGCAATATGAATTGGTTGTGTGATGAGTGGTATACATAGGGCCTTCACTCATTGAACTTGTGACATAGCACATGTATTCATGGGATATTAAAGAATACCCCTCATTTTACTAAATATTGATAAATACCTCCCAAAATCTTTTTGTTGAACCATGTTCCCAATAAAAAAGCTCCCTATTATTGCTAGATACCTTTTTTATAACCCCCATACCTACATTCCCTGCCACCCACCCAATACCTATAATATATTGACTTGATAAGATTTTGATCAACAAGGTGAAGTCCCCATAGTGGTATACTCACGTTTCATGCATTTCCTTTTATTGCAACAGTTGTGAAGTTCGGTTCCTAGGGATGCTAACGTCCAGTGCATACTCAGATTTGTTATTCAAATGTATCTATGTTGGGAGGCATCAATCGATTTGAGATATGTTTGTGTAAAAATTCCACTGCGATGTGTAGAAGTTCCTAGTGATCTATATGCCTCATTAATCGATTGGTTGTTGCATGTGGTTTTCTTTGTGAGTGTTGATACGTATTGACCGTGTGAGACTCTTTAGGAGCGATATGCTCATGTTAAAGAGTCCCAAAAGAGCCTAGTGTTTGGTTTAAGATTGAATTGATGTGTTGTGTTGTGCTCGTAGCAATTTGTTGTTGTGGTATAAGCATATTGTTGTAGTAGAGAAATTCCAATGGTAAGAGGTTGTTTAAATCCACCTGTCAATGACCAGTATGTGTAGAAAGGATAGATAAGTAGACCTGTAGCTATTGTGTAGTGTTAGGAACATCAGAGCAGTACATGGAAGTTGCAAGTGTATAGATGTGTGGTGTTCGTGTAGCTTCCATTTCTCCAATTGCATATTAATAACACAACGAGTGTGATTAATTATGAATCCTAAGTTGCTTTATGTGATCCAATTGGGTCAAGTGTTGTTCGAACTCGTGTGGATCCTAAGTCGCTTTATGTGATCGACGAGCAATATCTAGCCTGCTACGCAACATTGAATGTTGCAGCAGGTGGATTATAGGTTGTCGGATCTGAAAGCAATTCAAATCTGACGGCCTGCGATCCACTTGCCGTAGCATTCAATGTTGCGTAGCAGGCTGTATATTGGCCGCATATGTGATCTATTTAGGTCAAAAGTGTTGTTCGAACTCATGTGGATCAGGTATGTGCCAGTTGGTGCGTACTTCTACCAGCATTGATCGAGTCCGTTGTGGAAGTCTTTGTGATGGTGAGAATTTGAGAGGAGCTAAAGTTGTGTACATGGGCATATATCTAGTGCATATGATATGCTTCCAAGTGGTGATTCTTAGATGTGTGTTACACTTGAAAGTGCTTCTTCTTATGGTGCTAGTTCCATTTTTATTCATGTCCAAAAGTGTTCATTGTTGTGTTCGTAGAGGTTGCGAGATGCTAGTTGATGTCGGTGTTATTTTGTATAGCATTCGGAGGATCAATTGATCCATGAATGAAGGATGCAAAAGGCAATAAGATCGTTGGGTCGTGGAGGAGAATGGTGCAGTTGTTGAGTTGCCGATGTTTTCAATATTGAAGCCTCAATTCTTGTCTCGGAATGAACTATGTTCCCCTTCTACTGAAAGGAGAATGTGAAGGGTTTCAGAAGATGTCCTTAGATGAGCTATAGTTTGTTTGTGGAATTATAATTGTTTCTTTTTGTTTGTTCATAATAACTGGAAGAGCATTAGTATTTTTGGCTTAAAATTATGTAGATATCATTTTGGATAGTTGAAATTACTGATAACATTGCATAAATTGAGCGCTATAGAAGTATTTAAAGATGTTGAAACCATTTTTTAAGTGGGAACGACAATTTCAATAAAAAATTATTGCTCAAATTCTATTTAATAACACTAATTATATATAATAACAAACTGTATAAATGTTATTTAATAACAAATTGTGTAAATTGTTGAACATTTTCTCTTTTCAAATCACCAAAAATTGATAATGCTTATCAAAATGAAATAAAAATAAAATGTCCATTGAATTTATTTCCCTTAGTTATGAGTTGTGCTTGATATGTTGGTTTGCATAAAATGATGCACTTGAAGTTTGACCTATTTAGTTATATGTGTTTAGAAAGTACTTTGTATCAAAGGAATGCAAAATTGAAAATGTGTTTAGTTTTGTGAGGCTATAGTGCAAAGTCCAAAGTCTTAGGAGGCATATGGCTTGGTGTATTTTTGTAAATCATTGTACATGTTTATGTGATTCACTTAGGATTTCATGTCTTGGAGTGATAATTTTTATGTGTTTAGTTGTCGACTTGGAATAGTTATGTGTAAACTATGAAACTCAATGTATGTGTTACAAGCTTGGGGCACGATCACATGTGAGATATTTGTTTAAGTGGTGAGGAAACTATGTTGATGTGTCTTAGTTGCCTCGTTCATGTCAAAGTACATGTGAAAGTATTGTGTCATGCTTAAAAGACTCTAAAGAAATGCATAGAGACTCTCATAATGCATGATGTACAATGATGTCTGTTAGCACTCTGTAAATTTGTTTAGCTGAGAAAACAAATGACAGAAGTAATGTAACATACCCAACCCCTTAAAAATAATTTTTAAGGAATGGGGCATCAAAATTTCATTCTCCTTACGATGCCAACTCCTCCATTCAGGGTCTCTATCACATTCTGCTCGTCCAGAGCTTTCCAACCATGGTCTCCATGCTCAAAACCGAGCTCAGAATTGGTAGGTATACCTCTCCCAAATTCCTCGGGTGTTCATTGGTTGGGGTCACGGGGCTTCCATGTGGATCCGATTCAATATGCTTCATCCTGATTTCTCAGATATCCCAGAGCTTCCAGCGTTCCTAAATCTATGGCGAAGATCCATCCACCAACCAATCCAACGACTAGGCTTGATCCTCGGCTAACTCACAGGCTAACGGGGAATTTGGCGTTCGACCTTTAGATTTGAATTCCAGGCCTACCCCTTTCCTTCGGCTACAATCGCATACGACTGCGGGCTATGACCAGACGCCAAGACAACATGCGCCTATTTTGAGGCTCCGGACGTATTCAACTTATGACACCACCAATCTCCCGAATCGACGAATTTCAGGTATGCTACGAGGATCAGTGGTTCTCGTTCTCTTTCAAGATCAACGACCCACGATTACTTTGAGCCTTCGGGCTTCGACGAATTCCAAAACACCTCCCCTCAAGTCTTCCGGAGTGCCAAGTCTCTGGACTGCATGATCTTACACCACGCGTCCACAGAACATCAACAAATCTGATTTACTTTGGAACTTTGCGCTTCCGAAAATTCTGAAGTACTCACAAACACAAACCTCTGAAGTGAAATCCTTCTGGAGTATTAGATCTCTTGATATGCGTCCTCCACTATCAACGGTCATGATTGACTTTAGCGCTTTGACCTTAGGGAGTTCTCCATCCACGCGACCCCTCTTTCTCTGAAATGGTTATCCTCTGAAATGAAGGATCTGCTGACACCTGTCCTTTGTTGATGGACGGTTCTGATCTACTTTGACTCCTAGCTCTTCGGGAGTTTTGCGACGCAAGCTCCTCTTTTCTCCCGGAGTCAGTCAGCGTCGTGTTGACCATAGCCTAGATCTGACGGTCCAAGGGTATCCATGTAACCCCAAAGTTCTACGGCTCGTAACTTCCTTTCGAGGGTCCCTTGGGTCTCATTGTTAGGTCATTCGTAGAGGGACATTTTTCATCCCAAAATAGTCCGATAAGAATACGTGGCACCTGCCTCAGGTCACCGACGTCCCCTTACCTTGCCATGAGGTCACCATACCTGGCAACGTCGTCACTCGACACGTGGACCCCCACGTGCTCTCAAAATGATACACGCGTCCCCACGATCGAACGGTCAAGAAGGGTCCTGAAGAATCCATAGATCCATAGTCCACATTACTTCATGACTCTGGCCTTTGGGGGTTTTGACATTACAACACCTATGTCCTCCCAAAACGGTCAACATCGGGCTAACTACATCGTAGATCCAACGGTCGGGATAGTTCCCGGGAATCCTCAAATCTACGACCCAAATTAACTAAGACTTCGGGACTTCGGGGGATTCACCTCCTGTACAACGAATATGCCCAATTCGTCGGACCTGCGAAGTTTGAAGGGCTTCAAAGGATTAACATCTGCGTTCCTTCTTCAGATTCGACGACCATGAAGAGCTTCGACTCCTCATGAACTAATCGCATCCATTCGTCTTCCAAACGAAAGGATCTTCCCTTTCAAGACTTGAATCTCGCTATCCTTCTTGAGCTTCGTCAGCTCTAAAATACTTAGGCACTTTGTGTTATTTCTCCTGAACTTAACACTTAGAGGAATTCTTCCATGCACCCCTTGCCCTCATTTGTCAACTCTAGAACTTAAGAGGTTATCGGTCTCTGCCTGCCTCGTAGAGAGCATGTGCATACATGCACTACCTCTCTTGAGCTTAACAGACTCCTTCCTCCAGGAGACTTCGAACGACTGGGAGTGTCGACATGCACACGTGAAACTATGCCCAAGGTCGACGAATTCACAGTTCATTTATTTTAACTTGAGCCACCATAGGGCTCAAGCATTTACGTGTACAAGCCAGATAATTCCTTACTTGCTTAAATACACAATCAGGCAGAATTAAAGGGATACAGTATAACCATTAAGCAAACATGCACATCCCTGAAACATTCATAGGATATCCAACTTTAATCTACAGTTATAGTTCAATTACACAGGATATGAGAATACTTATCTATTACAGGTTGCAACCAACGAACTCACTGTGGGTGTTCGCCTTTCCACCCAACCATAGGCTCTTAAGCATTCATTCTTAGCACTCTGGCCACCCCCGTTCCAAGCCATGATATCACTAGGGAATTTATGCCAATTCTCATCGATCATTTCTCTTTCGCATCTTCTACGAGGTTTATTAGATGCTTCCTCAACATCAAGCTCGCGGCCTTCTGCTCATGTTTCGTTCTCTGCATACTCTTAGAGAATTCTCTCTCTGTCACGACCTCGACGAGGTTTATCAGATGCTTCCTCAGCATCAAGCTCGTGGCCTTCAGCTCGTTCTCTGTTGCTTGAATGTTCCTCACATTCCCCACTCTTCTCTTCATATCCTCTTGCGTGCCTTGCACGCACATCCCTTCTATCATGTTCCTTCTGTCAGAAGGAAACTCGGGTCAGTCTGGGTCTGTAGGAGCTTGTGGTACTTCAGGTTGACCTTCTGCAGCTAGACCATGCTTCCATTCATGGGGGTGGTTGAGGGTTCAACGACCGGTCTTTTTCGTATTAACTTTTCTTTTATCGTGTTCACATTCTTTCCTCTAGTGATATCATGGCTAGTACTTTCAAGGCTTCACCCTCATAATCAGTTATTTGGCAATTGGTCAATAATACATTTACATTGTTCCCATGCCACAACATGGTAATCCTAATTAATGATAAATTACAAGTTGGGGGAAACAGGGGTGTTACAATTCCCTCCCCCTTAAAGGAACATCATCCCCAGTGTTCTTTTTCAGTAACACCTATCATGCCTTTCTCATTCAACTACTTCAAAAGTCTTGACCTTCTTTCTCGATCATGTCCTTTTTCAAACTCTTAATCTTCATCACTTGTTTTCAATAATTCTTGGACAACAAGCACATTAATCATAGTCTCATGCGAAAACATTTTACTGTTGCATAAAATTTCTAGGAAAATTTCACAATCTAGCACAATACTTATCTACATAGTTTGTGGATTTGTATCCACATGGTTGTCTTGTTATCCAGGCTCACTTTTTTTCCTTGACATACCCATTGTGTGCATGATCCCAATCAATAGTTTACAAGAACTATCAGAGTCCCCTCTTCCTTGCGATCACTCACCCTCCAAGCCCAGGCTCAAGCATCCCCTTCTCTATTATGCAATTCCTCAGGTAATCCATCTTGCCTTGCCAAGGTTTTCTTGCATAGAAAGAATCCCAGAGACTTTATCGAGCCTTACAGTGGAGGCATCCCTCAGACTTGATCTGCTGAGGCATCCCTCCGGTTTGTGTTACCTCAACACAACATATTCCAAACGATCATGGCTCACCACAGGGTTCTCATGGCTCAGTAGTGGCCTCCTTCATGCTTTTCAGCTGGATAGCCTTCATCCGTCCTTTATGGACATATCTTTTCTTCTCACATGTATCACATGCATACAAAATTTCATGAGACATCATCATAAATTCTATATTTTAGAATTTTATTGCAAATCTGTCACCCACATTTTTTTCCAATTTCTTCATTTATTTTCAAATTTGTTCCGCACAGAACCAGATTCACAAGCATGGGACTTTCCTCCCCATAGAAATTTAGCTTTGCAGACAATCAATCTTCCTTATGGGCTTACATCATTGCCATATCCAAGACTTTCTTCCTACAAGTCAACTTTCATCAGCCAAACAAATTGTTAGTTTTCATGCACACTATATTTTCATATGACGCATACTAACAATCCAAGTCATTTTCATATATTTAGGGTATATAAAGAAAAAATGAAATATCATTATTATGGAAGCATCCTGTCAACATACTAAATTTTCCAAGTGCAATTCAAATATTAAATGACTTTAACCAATGTGTCAATGTTCATGGCCACATTTATGCCCAATACACCCTCGCATTGATCTTCAAGTTGCCACACTTTGTGACAAGCACCCTACTATGGTGTGTTGGAGTTTAACCAACCTCTTCACCATATGGCATATTCCTCCTCGTTCACCCTTACAATAGGACTATGCTTCCTACTACATACTAATCACGATTCCAAATCAACGCACATGAAACTAATTGTTTCTCTTGAATGTGCCCAAGCCTTCTTCCTTCATTAGTAACCAGGGTGCCAACACTCGTGGCCACCCAAATTTGATTTTCTCAATCACCTATATAATATAAGTAGAAATATTGGAAGGTCCTCTTTCCTCAATGGAAAATCCATTGTTTGTCATTTATGCAAACATGCATTTCCTCGAAGCAATTCCATGCAATGTGCTAACTATGAGCACCTTCATTCCCATAGAACCGGTCCTCGCGACCACAATCTAACGTAGAGTGTTAAACTCTATCTTTCTTGACTGGCCCGGAGGAACTCCGTTTTCTCTCCATGCAACCGAGAGTTGTGACCTCAACTCTATTTGTTTCAGCGCTATCCTTTCAGATCACGTGTCCAAGCGCTATGATCCTAGCTACACCCCTTGCCTACAAATCAATGGTGAAAATCCATCTTCCCCCAAATCCAACAGTTGCAAGGGATTGTGGAACCTCAACTAGCTTGCGGTTTAATTCTTCTTTCGATCTCCACAATGGATACGGGTTATCCGATCTACGATCGGATTCCAAACTCAAAACAACACTATATTGAATTTAAATTACAGGTAAAGGTCTCGACGTTTGTTGTTGTCCTTGTACACACTTGCAAACATGAGCAAAGTCCAACTCACTTAGTGTGTCCTTGGAGGCACAATGCCTAGGCTCAAAACCCACGCTGTCACTTTTGCTTGAACCTCTTCCGTCTAGGCTTACACTTAGGGAAACCAAGGGGGGTAGACCCTAGTTACTAAATGTGATTTATGTTATGTTCTAGGAGTTGGTTTTAATTAGTTACAAGTTTGGGGGGATAGACTAACCTATGATGCAAAGGCAACAATGCAAGATGCAATGATTTACTTATGATAAGCAAGCCTTTTCCTAGGGAAACTAAGACTAGTGCTTAAGATTGGGCAATGGGGTCAACTAGAGTTTGAGGGAGCTTAATTACAAAATGATTATAAAAGATTACAAAAGTACAACTATTCTACAACGACGTTAGATACAAATACTTACAACTAATAATGAATAATAGATGTTACAATAATTATAAGCAAGAGATATACAACAAGATACAAAATTACAACAAGAAAGTCTAAGAGGCAAGATACAAAAGATACAAAAGACTTATTAACCATGTGCTTTAATGTGCAGGAATTAAAGGAATTCAAAGCATGAAGATCATCAACACGTCAAGCCAAGTATGCCCCAATAACACTTACTCTATTGGACTTCTTATCAATGGTAACCACAACACTCAAGACCCAACAAAAAAGTGTCTCCAAATGGGATGTGCAACCTCTTAAGGGATCACACCATAAAGAACACTTCACAAAAGAGATATACTTTAAAGAATAAGTGCTCCACAATACATAAAAGATGACACTTAGATGAATAATCACAAAGTAAATGAAATAAACTTGCGTGTAAAGTTAAAAGTGAAGAATGCTTGCAAGTATTGCTTAGACAACAACTATAAGATGTATCAAGGAAGATGATGCCCGAAATGCTTAGTGATTAATGTTAAAGATTATTAAATTTTGAGTTACTCCTAGTTAAGTGTCAACCCAAAATTCTCCTCCCCAAATTACCAAATGGTTGTTGGATGCTCAAGAAGTGAGGCAACAAGGCCTACCCTAGCTTCACAAGTCAACCCTAAAGATCCGAGTACTCCCAGAAAGGACATCGCACGCTCTAAGACCATCCCCAGCCTAACACCTTTCGTTGTCTTCCTCAAACCCTGTTTTAGATGGCGAAGATGGTGAATTAAGGTGTCGTATTAAGTCTAGTAAGTTATTATGCCTATGGACTAAGTATTTTTAAGTGTTTAAGAGTGCTTAGGTGACTTTTACTTGCCTTAAAACAATGAAATAAGCCCAAAACCAAAACTTTTATCCAGCCAGAAAATTGTTCTTAAATCATGAGATTAAAACATTAAAAACATATAAGAAACTTAAGAAAAACTTGTTGAATGAAGTGTTGTTCCTACACCATTCACATGCCCATAAATGTTTGCAATCTTAAAGGAAATGAATGCTTTAAAGGACAAGAACAGTTTGTCAATGGAAAAGATTTAAAACATTATCATCTACCCATGTGTAAATTGTGTTAATATAGATGCTATGAAGATAGAGCTACTTACAAATGAAAAATGATTGCTTTAAACCATCACCACTTAACCATGTGTGTATTGCATTAAGAACAAGTGCTAGGAAATGAAACTTGGAAGACTTAAAGCATGCAAGTAAATTTATGCCTCAAGGGCTTAAGCTAAGATCTATTTATGTGAGTGTGAGATCTACTTCTAGAATATTTTAACCATGAGCATGAGCATATTAAAAACACACATAACTAATCTAGCCTCACGATTTTGGGGGGTTGGTTGTGCCAATCTCTCACCCAAAGTGTAGGCAACAATGAAATAAATGACTTGAAATGAAAAACAAAAATTAAAAAAACACTATGAATGGCACAAGGTGGAGGCAAGCCTTCATTTTTTATGCCAAGGGGGTTGGAAGCAAAAAATGACTTTACATTGCTAGAAAGAGATAGGGAAAGGGTGATTTTCGTTACCCAATCAAAGGAGATGTCTTTGAAGTGTTGTGTGACCGAAAGTGGGCATGCATTACCCCTAAACCTGGTAAGAACTTGCAAAAACCAACAAGTTATTACTTGTTGGAAACGTTGTACAACACAAAACAAATCAATAAAAATTTATGTTTTTATAGAGAAATGTTTCACATACAAGTATTCAAATAAAAATTGATTTAAAGTGACCTGTCTATGATTGTTAGCAACTGAAATATGGAATGAAATAGCAGAAAAATCACATCTGAAAAATTATGGAGTTTAGGTTGGCTTTGAGAGTAGACTCTTCTTTGAGGCTATCCCAACAAAACCCTAGAGGCAAACCTGCTAATCTTGTGAGAAAAACTACAAAATTAGATAGAATGTGAGTAGATCGAGATGGTAAAACAAAATACTTTGCAATACCCGAATAAACACTTCATTAGATCTATGATAATACTACCACAAATCTATCCAAACAAAATACTTTGCTTGGAGTTTCTTCTCTAGATCTATAAACTTAAAACATGCACAAGAGAGAAAACTAGAACAATATCACCTCAATAGTTGCAAGAAGTAACAAGAATACTCTTTGTTTCTTCAAATCCTCCAAAGTCTTTCTATTACTCAAGAGGAGAGTCTTGCAGCAACATGTTGCTCCAACACTCTCAAGAGCAAAAGGGAAAAGAAAGCAAAATGAACAAGAGAGAGAGAGAGAGAGAGAGAGAGAGATGAGGTGAAAATTCAGTAGCATAACACTAGCTCAAGATATGGTGAGAAATGAGTGAGGGAGGGGTTCTACTTATACTTGGGAAGGGAAAACTACCTCTCTTGGATGAGTTACAAGTGTCACACATCAAGGAAAAATCACTTTTAAGGTTTTGGTAAGTTAAGGTTTTGGCATGGATGGATGAAGTGGAAATGAGTTGGCAAGGCTTTGACAAGTCAAATGATGAGTTGTAGGGTCTAGGGAGGCACATCAAGGAATAGAATAAGTCTCTCATTAATTGTTTTATTATTTTTTCACTTTTTGGAGACTTTCTAGAAGGGAGACACACCACTCTAGGAAAAGTGACATTTTTGCTTAATGGCTAGGTGATGGGGTGATGTGAGGGTTGGAAAAGGTTAGGAAAAATCTCTCTCACCTTTATCCATCTTTACTTTACTCCATTTGCTCAAAATTAAAAAAATGGCATTTTTTCTATGTCATAACTTAGCAATTAAAATTGTTATTTTGACTGACTGAGACTCCTGGTGGACAAACATCTAGCAAAAGTTATTCGGCTGGGCTAAAACTTGGTCCAAGGGTGTAGGGGGTCTCATTCCATTTCTTTTGAGCACAAATACCCCTAGGAAAAACCCAATGACTTAGTTTTTACAATATTTGCTAATAAATAAATAAAATTAATTAATTAAATTACCCAACTTTAGGCAATTTTAATTAATTAAAGAAAACCTATCTAGACTCGACGGAATTCCACGAAACTTTCTGAGATGTCATACATAGTCATCTACATCATTCCTAAATACTAGCTACCAGGGGATAAATCCATTAGAACGTATTTCACCACTTTGGAGGAATTATTGCATGGTCGGAGGGAAAAACTCAAGGGACATTAATAAGGCTGAAGAGACCAATTAATAACTTGACAATAAAAATCCCTCAATGAAAGGAACTCTCATAATGAAAAAATCCCCAAGTAAATGACCTAACTATGACTCATGCAGACCTATTACATTATTAACCCATGTAGTGGTGCATAAATTATGTTTACAAAAATATGTGTTGAAGGCATAAATTGTCCAGTAGAACCAAATAATATTCGACATATTAGCATCTGATGATGCATCTCTTCATGGCACATGGAGTTGACCCCCTAGTTGAATAAGCGGTCAACATATGGCTCCACATGGGGACATGTGTTCGATCTTCTCACATGGGATGGAGAGCATACGAGAATCCAACATCTACAAAAAAGGTGTTCACCAATATCCAACATAAGCATACATATACATAATGAAATAAATAAATGCTATAAACATCTACAAAATTAAATAACTAAAGTACAATATCATAACTACAAAATGAATCTATGATATATAAATAATTCTAAGTACATATCAACATAATGAATGAAACAATACAAAATTGAAATAAGGGAAAGGGTTAGAGATACGTTACAACCATCCATGCAATGGATGAAATGAAGCCATAAGTCTCTGAAATATCATTGTCCATGATGACTTACAGAAGATCTCTTCCCAAGTTTTATCAACTTGGAGCTTTTCATGAGAGAGAACCAGCCAAGAATCATACTTCTTCCCCTATTTAACCAAACATGAGAATTTGACAAGCCGTGTAAAATTTTAATACTTTGTTGCATATGACTGTCAAGGTGGAAGGCCAACCAATACTCATAATGATGTGAACTTGAAAAGATGAAATTGCCTTCCATTTCCCCACAATTCTGCATTAATTCATCTCTTCGTTGAGACGTTGAAAATGAACATATTACAGGAACCATCATATTGTTTTCCTCGAGGTTTTCAAAGTTATCCTTCAAAAATATTGGTTCCTCGAGAGGAGGGTGGGGACTTGAATTATCTAGATAGTCAACACTTTCAAACTCAAATTCTTTTACCTCCTCAAAATAAACGACTGACTCATCCATGGATTCATCCAAAATTTCCCCATGAACTTCCTTATATTTTTCACTATCAAGCTCAAGTTCAAGGGGTCTTGGATATTCAATATAAGTTTATGTGAAATTAGCTTCCATGATATCCAATTGATCTTCCATGGCAACAAACTGTTCATTCTTGACTTCACACTGTTCTTCATGGGAAAACCGCATGCTCTGAATTACTTCATTAAGTTCCTCAATGGGATCTAGTGGAGAATCAATCGTTATATCTGAACTAGTTGTTTGAAGAGCTAGAAATTTTTTTCTCTTCCATGTTTCCATAAAATCATCAACCAATTTATTGTAAATTTCATCCCTATCATCCCCAAACTGTCCAAAAAGGCAAACAACAAGTCCCACGTGGTCTTGAACTCCTTATCCTCCGAATCATGAAACCAATCATAAGCCAATTCATCACAAAGAGTCATGACAAACAATTGCATTAGAACATCCTCATAAATATGTGGGTCACACCATTCATCAATACATTGCGTGAAGGCCCTGATGTGAGCACTAGTATCACCATAATTATGGTAGTCATGAATGTTATCAATAACATCTTCAGATATATCATGAGGGTAACCAACAATTCGTGAAAAATCAATAGGACTATAAAAACCACCCATTTCTAACTAGATCATTTAAACAAAGGTCTAAAGAAAAGGACTTGGACCCAAGATTACTAAGGATCCGACGAGAAGGGAAACCAACTAACTTCATCCCAAAAAAAATTCAAGTTCAAGGATGAAGCAAAACAAGTCATGAGTTCCTTCTTGAAGAATATTTTGTCAAATTATTTTAGAGTGGAGTCACCAGATGACCAAGTTTATCAAACAAACAAAAGAATCAAACAAAGAAAAAAAAACTAGAAGGAAAACAAAAGTTAAATTATTAAGTTGGAACAAGAATTGGATATCAGTGAGTGTTTCTTCTCCAAGACTTTCAAGCACCCCACAAAGATTGCTCCTTGTAGTATACTTGACAGATTTGTTCAATGGAGTCGCCACTTGGAAAGGAACCACACAAAATTAACAAATGCAAGTTCAAAGAATTTTAGGGACTAAAATTTATTGTTTAGTTCTTAAAAAATTAAGTTAAGTTGTTTTGACCAAGGATAAATGACTTATCTCCGACAACGACGCCAAATATGTTGTTGTCCTTATACACACCTGCAAACGTGAGCAAAATCCAACTCACTTAGTGTGTCCTTGGAGGCGCAATGCCTAGGTTCAAAGCTCACGTTGTCACTTTGGCTTGAACCTTTTCCATTTAGGCTTACTCCTAGGGAAGCCAAGGGGGGTAGACCCTAGTTACTAGATGTGATTTACATTATGTTCTAGGAGTTGGTTTTAATTAGTTACAAGTTTGGGGGGATAGACTAACCTATGATGCAAAGGCAACAATGCAAGATGCAATGATTTACTTATGATAAGCAAGCCTTTTCCTAGGGCAACTAAGATTGGGCAATGGGGTCAACTAGAGTTTGAGGGAGTTTAATTAAAAAATGATTATAAAAGATTATAGAAGTACAACTATTCCACAACAACGTTAGATACAAATACTTACAACTAATAATGAATGATAGATGTTACAATAATTATAAGCAAGCGATATACAATAAGATACAAAATTACAACAAGAAAGTCTAAGAGTGGCAAGATACAAAAGATACAAAAGACTTATTAACCATGTGCTTTAATGTGTAGGAATTAAAGGAATTCAAAGCATGAAGATCATTAACACATCAAGCCAAGCATGCCCCAATAAAACTTACTCTATTGGACTGCTTATCAATGGTAACCACAACACTCAAGACCCAACAAGAAAGTGTCTCCAAATGGGATGCACAACCTCTTGCAGGATCACACCATAAAGAACACTTCACAAAAGAGATATTCTTTAAAGAATAAGTGCTCCACAATACACAAAAGATGACACTTAGATGATTAATCACAAAGCAAAGGAAATAAACTTGCATGTAAATTTAAAAGTGAAGAATGCTTGCAAGTATTGCTTAGACAACAACCATAAGATGTATCAATGAAGATGATGCCCCAAATGCTTAGTGATTAATGATTTTCTTAAAGATTATTAAATTTTGAGTTACTCCTAGCTAAGTGTCAACCCAAAATTATTCTCTCCCAATTACCAAATGGTTTTTGGATGCTCAAGAAGTGAGGCAACGAGGCCTATCCTAGCTTCACATGTCAACCCTAAAGATCTGAGTACTCTCAAAAAGGACGCCACGCGTCATGAGACCGTCCTCGGCCTAGCACCTTTCGTTGTCTTCCTCAAACCTCGTTTTAGATGGCGAAGATGGTGAATTAAGGTGTCTTATTAAGTCTAGTAAGTTATTATGCCTATGGACTAAGTATTTTTAAGCATTTAAGAGTGTTTAGGTGACTTTTGCTTGCCTTAAAACAGTGAAATAAGCCCAAAACCGAAACTTTTATCCAGCCAAAAAATTATTCTTAAATCATGATATTAAAGCATTAAAAAACATATAAGAAACTTAAGAAAAACTTGTTGAATGATGTGTTGTTCCTACACCATTCACATGCCTATAAATGTTTCCAAACTTGAAGGAAATGATTATTTTAAAGGACAAGAACAGTTTGCCAATGGAAAAGATTTAAAACATTATCATCTACCCATGTGTAAATTGCGTTAAGATAGATGCTATGAAGATAGAGCTACTTACAAATGAAAAAGGATTGCTTTAAACCATCACCACTTAATCATGTGTGTATTTCATTAAGAACAAGTGCTAGGAAATGAAACTTGGAAGAATTAAAGCATACAAGTAAATTTATGCCTCAAGGACTTAAGTTAAGATCTAGTTATGTGAGTGTAAGATCTACTTTTAGAATATTTTAACCATGAGCATGAGCATATTAAAAACATACATAACTAATCTAGCCTCACGATTTTGGGGGGTTGGTATTGTCAATTTCTCACCCAAGGTGTAGGCAAGAATGAAATAAATGACTTGAAATTAAAAGCAAAAATTAAAAAAACACTCTCAATGGCACAAGGTGGAGGCAAGCCATTTTTTTTTGTGCCAAGGGGGTTGGAAGCAAAAAATGACTTTACAATGCTAGAAAGAGGTAGGGAAAGGGTTATTTTCGTTACCCGGTCAAATGAGATGTCTTTGAAATGTTGTGTGACCAAAAGTGGACAATATAACCCCTAAACCTGGTAAGAACCTGCAAAAGCCAGCAAGTTATTGCTTGCTGGAAACGTTGCACAACACAAAACAAATCAAAAAAAAATTATGTTTTTATGCAGAAATTTTTCACATACAAGTATTCAAATAAAAGTTGATTCAAAGTGACCTATCTATGATTGTTAGCAACTGAAATATGAAATGAAATAGCATAAAAATCAGATCTGAAAAACTATGGAGTTTAGGTTGGCTTTGAGAATAGACTCTTCCTTGACGCTATCCCAACAAAACCCTAGAGGAAAACCTGCAAATCTTGTGAGAAAAAACTACAAAAATAAATAGAATGTGAGTAGATCTAGATGGTAAAACAAAATACTTTGCAATACCCAAATAAACACTTCATAGATCTATGATAAAACTAACACAAATCTATCCAAACAAAATACTTTGCTTGGAGTTTCTACGCTAGATCTATAAACTTAAAGCATGCACAAGAGAGAAAACTAGAACAAGATCACCTCAATAGTTCCAAGAAGTAACAATAATACTCTTTTTTTCTTCAAATCCTCCAAAACCTTTCTATTACTCAACAGAAGAGTCTTGCAGCAACATGTTGCTCCAACACTCTCAAGAGCAAAATGGAAAGGAAAACAAAATGAACAAGAGAGAGAGAGAGATGAGGTGAAAATTCAGTAGCATAACACTAGCTCAAGATATGGTGAGAAATGAGTGAGGGAGGGGTTCCATTTATATTTGGGAAGGAAAAGCTACCCCTCTTGGATGAGTTACAAGTGTCACACATCAAAGAAAAGTCACTTTTAGGGTTTTGGTAAGCTAGGGTTTTGACATGGATGGATGAAGTAAAAATGAGTTGGCAAGGCTTTGACAAGTCAAATGATGAGTTGTAGGGTCTAGGGAGGCACACCAAGGGATAGAATAAGTCTCCCATTAATTTTTTTATTATTTTTTCACATTTTGGTGACTTTCTAGAAAGGAGGCACGCCACTTTAGGAAAAGTGACGTTTTTTCTTAATGGCTAGGTGAGGGGGTGATGTTAGGGTTGGAAAAGGTTAAGAAAAGTTAGGAAAAATTTCTCTCACCTTTATCCATCTTTACTTTACCCCATTTTCTCAAAATTACAAAAATGACATTTTTCCTATGTCATGACTTAGCAATTAAAATTGTTGTTTTCACTGACTAAGACTCCTACTAGACAAACACCTAGCAAAAGTTGTCTGACTGAGCTGAAACTTGGTCCAAGGGTGTAGGGGGTCTCATTCCATTTCTTTTGAGCACAAATACCCCTAACAAAATCCCAATGACCTAGTTTTTACAATATTTGCTAAAAATTAATTAAAAATAATTAATTAAATTACCCAACCTTAAGCAATTTTAATTAATTAAAAAAAATCTATCTAGACTCGAAAAAATTCCGCGAAATTTTTTGAAATGTCATACATAGTCATTTACATCATTCCTAAATACTAGCTACCATTAATGGAACGCCTTTCACCACTTTGGAGGAATTATTGCATGGTGGGAGGGAAAAAACTCAAGGGAAATTAATAAGGCTGAAAAGGCCAATTAATAACCCGAGGATAAAAAAAACTCAGTGAAAGGAAATATCCTAATGAAGAAATCATCAAGTAACTGACCTAACTATGACCCATGCAGACCTATTACATTATTAACCCACGTAGGGGTGCGGAAATTTTGTTTACAAAAATATGTGTTGGAGGCATAAATTGCCTAGTAGAACCAAATAATCTTCAACATATTAGCATCTGATGATACATCTCTTCATGGCACATGGTGTTGAGCCCCTAGTTGAATAGGCGGTCAACAACTGGCTCCACATGGGGACGTGTGTTCGATCTTCTCACACGGGACGAAGAGCATACGAGAATCCAACATCTACAAAAAAGGTGCTCACCAATATCCAACATAAGCATACATATACATAATGAAATAAATAAATGATATAAACAACATCTACATAATGAAATAACTAAAGTACAACATCATAGCTACAAAATGAATCTATGATATATAAATAATTCTAAGTACATATCAACATAATGAATGAAACAATACAAAATTGAAATAAGGGAAAAGGTTAGAGATACGTTACAACCATCCATTCAATGGATGAAATGAAGCCATAAGTGTCTAAAACATCCTTGTCCATGATGAATTACAGAAGGCCCCTTCCCAAGTTTTATCAACTTGGAGATTTTTATGAGAGAGAACCAACCAAGAATCATACTCCTTCTATTTAACCAAACATGGGAGTGACAAGCCGTGTAAAATTTTAATTCTTTGTTGCATATAACTGTCAAGGTGGAAGGCCAACCAATACTCATAATGAAATGAACTTGAAAAGCTGAAATTGTCTTCCATTTCCTCACAATTTTGCATTAATTCATCTCTTGGCTGAGAGGTTGAAAATGAACATATTACAAGTACCATCATATTGTTTTCCTCAAGGTTTTCAAAGTTATCCTTAAAAAAGATCAGTTCCTCGGGAGGAGGGTGGGGACTTGAATTAACTATATAGTCAACACTTTCAAACTCAAATTTCTTTACCTCCTCAAAATAAACGACTGACTCATCCATGGATTCATCCGAAATTTCCCCATGAACTTCCTTATATTTTTCACTGTCAAGCTCAAGTTCAAGGGGGTCTGGATATTCAATATAAGTTTTTTTGAAATTAGCTTCCATGATATCCAATTGATCTTCCATGGCCACAAACTGTTCATTCTTGGCTTCACACTGTTCTTCATGGGAACACTGCATGTTCTGAATTACTTCATTCAGTTCCTCAATGGGATCTGGTGGAGAATCAATCGTTATATCTGAACTAGTTGTTTGAATAGCTAGAAAAAATTTTCCCTTCCATGTTTCCATAAAATCATCAACCAATTCATTGTAAATTTCATCCCGATCATCCCCAAATCTGTCCAAAAAGGAAAACAACAAGTCCCACATGGTCTTGAACTCCTTATCCTCTAAATCATGAAACCAATCATAAGCCAATTCATCACAAAGAGTCATGACAAACAATTGCATTAGAACGTCCTCATAAATAGGTGGGTCACACCATTCATCAATACATTGTGTGAAGGCCCTGATGTGAGCACTAGTATCACCATAATTATGGTAGTTAAGAATGTTATCAATAACATCTTCAGATATATCATGAGGGTAACCAACAATTCCTGAAAAATCAATAGGACTATAAAAACCACCTATTTCTAACCAGATCATTTAAACAAAGATCTAAAGAAAAGGACTGGGACCCAATATTACTAAGGATTCAATGAGAAGGGAAATTGACTAACTTCATACAAAAACCTTTTCAAGTTCAAGGATGAAGAAAAACAAATCATGAGTTCCTTCTTGACGAATATTTTGTCAAATTATTTTAGAGTGGAGTCACCAGATGACCAAGTTTATCAAACAAACAAGAGCATCAAACAAAGCAAAAAAAAAACAAGAAGGAAAACAAAATTTAAATTATTAAGTTGGAACAAGAATTGGATTTCAGTGAGTGCTTCTTCTCCAAGACTTTCAAGTAGCCCACAAAGATTGCTCCTTGTAGTATACTTTACAGATTTGTTCAATGGAGTCGCCACATGGAAATGAACCACACAAAATCAACCAATGCAAGTTCAAAGAATTTTAGGGACTAAAGTTTATTGTTTAGTTCTTAAAAAATTAAGTTAAGTCGTTTTGACCAAGGATAAATGACTTATACCCGGCAATGGCGCCAAAGATGTTTTCGTACTTATATACATCTACAAACGTAAGAAAAGTTCATCTCACTTAGTGTATCCTTGGAGGCACAATGCCTAGGTTCAAAGCTCACGCTGTCACTTTGGCTTGAACCTCTTCCGTCTAGGCTTACTCCTAGGGAAGCCAAGGGGGGTAAACCCTAGTTACTAGATGTGATTTATGTTATGTTCTAGGAGTTGGTTTTAATTAGTTACAAGTTTGGGGGGATAGACTAACCTATGATGCAAAGGCAACAATGCAAGATGCAATGATTTACTTATGATAAGAAATCATTTTCTTAGGGCAACTAAGACTAGTGCCTAAGATTGGGCAATGGGGTCAACTAGAGTTTGAGGGAGTTTAATTACAAAACGATTATAAAAGATTACAAAAGTACAACTATTCCACAACAACGTTAGATACAAATATTTACAACTAATAATGAATGATAGATGTTACAATAATTATAAGCAAGAGATATACAACAAGGTACACAATTACAACGAGAAAGTCTAAGAGTGGCAAGATACAAAAGATACAAAAGACGTATTAACCATGTACTTTAATGTACGGGAACTAAAGGAATTCAAAGCATAAAGATCATCAACACATCAAGCCAAGCATGTCCCAATAACACTTACTCTATTGGACTGCTTATCAATGGTAACCACAACACTCAAGACCCAACAAGAAAGTGCCTCCAAATGGGATGCGCAACCTCTTGAGGGATCACACCATAAAGAACACTTCACAAAAGAGATATACTTTAAAGAATAAGTGCTCCACAATACATAAAATATGACACTTAGATGATTAATCACAAAGCAAAGGAAATAAACTTGTTTGTAAATTTAAAAGCGAAGAATATTTGCAAGTATTGCTTAGACAACAACCATAAGATGTATCAATGAAGATGTTGCCCCAAATGCTTAGTGATTAATGAGTTGCTTAAAGATTATTAAATGTTGAATTACTCCTAGCTAAGTGTTAACCCAAAATTCTCCTCCCCCAATTACCAAATGGTTGTTGGATGCTCAAGAAGTGAGGCAACGAGGCCTACCCTAGCTTCACAGGTCAACCCTAAAGATCCAAGTACTCCAGGAAAGGACGCCGCGTGCCATGAGACCGTCCCCGGCTTATCACCTTTCGTTGTCTTCCTCAAACCACGTTTTAGATGGCGAAGATGGTGAATTAAGGTGTCCTATTAAGTCTAGTAAGTTATTATGCCTGTGGACTAAGTATTTTTAAGTGTTTAAGAGTGTTTAGGTGACTTTTACTTGCCTTAAAACAGTGAAATAAGCCCAAAACCGAAACTTTTATCCAGCCATAAATTTGTTCTTAAATCATGAGATTAATGCATTAAAAACATATAAGAAACTTAAGAAAAACTTGTTGAATGAAGTGTTGTTCCTACACCATTCACATGCCCATAAATGTTTGCAAGATTAAAGGAAATGAGTGTTTTAAAGGACAAGAACAACTTGCCAATGGAAAAGATTTAAAACATTATCATCTACCCATGTGTAAATTGTATTAAGATAGATGCTATGAAGATAGAGCTACTTACAAATGAAAAAGGATTGTTTTAAACCATCACCACTTAACCATGTGTGTATTGCATTAAGAACAAGTGCTAGGAAATGAAACTTGGAAGACTTAAAGCATGCAAGTAAATTTATGCCTCAAAGGCTTAAGCTAAGATCTAGTTATGTGAGTGTGCGATCTACTTCTAAAATATTTTAGCCATGAGCATGAGCATATTAAAAACACACATAACTAATCTAGTCTCACGATTTTGAGGGGTTGGTCGTGCCAATCTCTCACCCAAGGTGTAGGCAACAATGAAATAAATGACTTGAAATGAAAAACAAAAATTAAAAAAACACTCTCAACGACACAAGGTGGAGGCAAACCTTCTTTTTTTGTGCCAAGGGGGTTGGAAGCAAAAAATGACTTTACAATGCTAGAAAGAGGTAGGGAAAGGGTGATTTTTGTTACTCAATCAAATGAGATGTCTTTGAAGTGTTGTGTGACTGAAAGTGGGAAGCATAACCCCTAAACCTGGTAAGAACCTAGAAAAACCAACAAGCTATTGCTTGCTGGAAACGCTGCACAACACAAAACAAATCAAGAAAAACTTATGTTTTTATGCATAAATTTTTCACATATAAGTATTCAAATAAACGTTGATTTAAAGTGACCTATCTATGATTGTTAGCAACTGAAATATGGAATGAAATAATAGAAAAATCAGATCTGAAAAACTATGGAGTTTAGGTTGGCTTTGAAAGTAGACTCCTCCTTGAGGCTATCCCAACAAAACCCTAGAGACAAACCTGCAAATCTTGTGAGAAAAACTACAAAAATTGATAGAATGTGAGTAGATATAGATGGTAAAACAAAATACTTTTCAATACCCAAATAAACACTTCACTAGATCTATGATAATACTACCACAAAGTTATCCAAACAAAATACTTTGTTTGGAGTTTCTACTCTAGATCTATAAACTTAAAGCATGCACAAGAGAGAAAACTAGAAAAGGATCACCTCAATAGTTGCAAGAAGTAACACGAATACTCTTTGTTTCTTCAAATACTCCAAAGCCTTTCTATTACTCAAGAGGAGAGTCTTGCAGCAACATGTTGCTCCAACACTCTCAAGAGAAAAATGGAAAGGAAAGAAAAATGAACAAGAGAGAGAGAGAGAGAGAGAGAGAGATGAGGTGAAAATTCAATAGCATCACACTAGCTCAAGATATGGCGAGAAATGAGTGAGGGAGGGGTTCTATTTATACTTGGGAAGGAAAAGCTACCCCTCTTGGATGAGTTACACATGTCACACATCAAGGAAAAGTCACTTTTAGGGTTTTGGTAAGTTAGGGTTTTGGCATGGATGGATGAAGTGGAAAGGTTTGAACAAATGAAATGATGAGTTGTAGGGTCTAGGGAGGCACACCAAGGGATAGAATAAGTCTCCCATTAATGTTTTTATTATTTTTTCACTTTTTGGAGACTTTCTAGAAGGGGGGCACACCACTCTAAGAAAAGTGGCATTTTTGCTTAATGGCTAGGTGAGGGGGTGATGTGAGGGTTGCAAAAGGTTAGGAAATATTAAGAAAAATATCTCTCACCTTTATCCATCTTTACTTTACCCCATTTCCTCAAAATTACAAAAATGACATTTTTCCTATGTCATGACTTAGCAATTAAAATTATTGTTTTGACTCACTGAGACTCCTAGTGGACAAACACCTAGCAAAAGTTGTCCGACTAAGATGAAACTTGGTCCAAGGGTGTAGGGGGTCTCATTCCATTTCTTTTGAGAACAAATAACCCTAGCAAAATCCCAAGGACCTAGTTTTTACAATATTTTCTCAAAAATAATTAATATTAATTAATTAAATTACCCAACCTTAGGCAATTTTAATTAATTAAAAAAAACCTATCTAGACTCAATGGAATTCCGCGAAACTTTCTGAGATGTCATACATGGTCATTTACATCATTCCTAAATACTAGCTACCAGGGGATAAATCCATTAGAACGCCTTTCACCACTTTGGAGGAATTATTGCATGGTGGGAGGGAAAAACTCAAGGGAAATTAATAAGGCTGAAAATCCCAATTAATAAACCCAGGATAAAAAAAACCTCAGTGAAAGGAACTCTCCTAATGAAGAAATCCTCAAGTAACTGACCTAACTATGACCCATGCAAACCTATTACATTATTAACCCACGCAAGGGTGCAAAAATTTCGTTTACAAAAATATGTGTTGGAGGCATAAATTGCCCAGTAGAACCAAATAATCTTCGACATATTAGCATCTGATGATGCATCTCTTCATGGCACATGGAGTTGACCCCCTAGTTGAATAGGTGGTCAACATCTAGCTCCACATAGGGACGTGTGTTCGATCTTCTCACATGGGACGGAGAACATACGAGAATCCAACATCTACAAAAAATGTGTTCACCAATATCCAACATAAGCATACATATACATAATGAAATAAATAAATGCGATAAACAACATCTTCATAATGAAATAACTAAAATACAACATCATAACTACAAAATGAATCTATGATATAGAAATAATTCTAAGTACATATCAACATAATGAATGAAACAATACAAAATTGAAATAAGGGAAAGAGTTAGAGATACGTTACAACCATCCATGAAATGGATGAAATGAATCCATAAGTGTCTGAAACATCCTTGTCCATGATGACTTATAGAATACCCCTTCCCAAGTTTTATCAACTTGGAGCTTTTCATGAGAGAGAGCCAGCCAAGAATCATACTCCTTTCTCTATTTAACCAAACATGGGAGTTTGACAAGCCATGTAAAATTTTAATACTTTGTTGCATATGACTGTCAAGGTGGAAGGTAAACCAACACTCATAATGATATAACTTGAAAAGCTGAAATTGCCTTCCATTTCCCCACAATTCTGCATTAATTCATCTCTTGGCTAAGAGGTTGAAAATAAACATATTACAGGAACCATATTCCTTGACTGGCCTGGAGGAACTCCATTTTCTCTCCATGTGACCGAGAGTTGTGACCTCAACTCTATTCGTTTTGGTGTTATCCTTTCAGCTCCCGTGTCCAAGCGCTATGATCTTGGCTACACCCCTTGCCTGCAAATCGACGGTGAAGATCCATCTTCTCCCATATCCAACGGCTGCAAGGGATTGCGAAACCTCAACTAGCTTGTGGTTTAATTCTCCTTTTGATCTCCGCAATGGATATGGGTTGTCCAATCTACAATCGGATCCCAAACTCAAAACAATGCTATATTGAATTTAAATTACAGGTACAGGTCTCGACGTTAACCCGTGTGCACATGCAATCTCCGCAATGATCGTAGGTCGTCGATCTTAGCCCTCGATCGATTTTAACCACACGATTTCCAGATAATAATAATAATGCCAACACAAAAGTGTTTGATCGAGAATTAAGGTTGATACAGAGCTTCGATGCACTAAACTCAGCCACAGAACCCAATCATAGTACGCGTTTTACGCGACATTAACATGTGGGTTCCTTGGAGGTTTGACCACCGATCATTCACAGATCGACGATTCATAGCGATTGCGGAATCCCAACATGCTCGCTCTTTATCGGAGAGTTCAATCTCTGCAATCTGAAAAGTGTTTTCCCGACTCTTTTAATCGTGGTTGTTGATTCTCCGTCCCGACGAGATCAATGGTGTTGGTTGATTATGGGTCGTGAACCAACACGCCCGTTAATTTCACCTTCACGCTCCGCAATGATCCCCAACCATCGATCTTTGTTCACAGATCGACAGTTCATAGTGATTGCAGGGCCCAATCTGGAAAGTGTTCGCCCGACTCTGTCTAATCATGGTCGTGGAGCTTCCACCCCGACGAGATCAACGACGTTGGTTGATTGTGGGTCGTGAACTAGCACGTCCGTTAATTTCACCTTTGCGGTCCGCAATGATCCCCAACCGTCGATCTAATCGAACAACTGGTGTTTGATCCGTCAACTCCAGTGGATAGTGAAGTCGATTTTATGACTGTGATCGGTCTTCTCTCCAATGAGCGACTTGCATTCATCTCCTCTATCAGGTTCTTGAGTATTCTGATTCGATCAGGGTTTTCTTCTTGAAGCATACTCTACTTGGGTATCTGAGGCATACAACTGTATTTCCTTAACATGGTTTTAACCAAGCCTATTCAATCAAATGTACTCATTTATTCATTCATTAGTCTTCTATTCATTACATGATTCTTTCAAAATGTAATCCAGGATATATATATATATATATATATATATATATAAGCTTGTATCTCACTGCTTAGTTTCTCAGCAATTATTAAGGTTGTGACTTTGACCTCCTGACAGAGTTTTCACACAGTTCTATCATGGGGAACTCCATCAGCATGAAACTTCTTTATTGCATGTCCATCACTATCTGTGATAGCCTCAACCTTGAGTTAGCTTTAGTTGTTTACGAAATATTCCATAGGAATATAAACATGCATCTTTTTCATGCACCTAAATTATGTATCCATACATATTCTGGTTTTGTTAACTTACATCAATGATGTACTTAACCATATGCATAATCAACAGTCTATGTGTAGTTTCCATGGGTATATTTCACAACCTACATCTCTATTCTAAAATTAGCCAACTCATGATTGTTCAAAATCATTCTCATGTGATCCTCAAGGTATAATCATTTTCCTCGTATCCTGAAAACATACCGTCCTTGCTCATTTACTCTTTCATTTATTTATACTCATCTTTCCTGAGGGAATGGAGTGCATTCCCCCTTAAGCTATCATTCAAAATAGAACTTTCATGACTCTTTAAAAATGGAGTCAACCATGCATCCATGGTTTTCACTTAATCTTGGCAAGTGCAATTCTTGCCTTACATATCACTCATCAAGGAAACTATATTGTGCCTTTAGTATACATATATCCTTACATCATACATGTGCATCACTTTCACATTTAATATCATTCATACCTAACTAGTATTACTATCATGCTTCATATCAAGAAGCTTCACAATGCATTAAATCCATGCACTCAAGCATAAACACACACAAACCTAACCAAACATTCATCATGTGAGCTCATTGCTTACACCCTTTCCATGTTATGCATGCACATGGGCATCTCAGACTTCCAGATCCTCCTCCAAGGATATTGTTACCATCCTTATGACAAGCCTCATAGGAACACTCAACACTGAGTTTCCCTCTCAGTTGAGAGCTTGCAGTCATTCACACGATATCCACATGGAAGTTGAATCAGACATAGTCATAACTATGTTCCCTTTTTATACGATAACAACTAGCAAGAAAACACTCTTGCATCAACCTCCCTGTAACATTACCCAACTTATAAATACAATTTGGGCAATTATAACCATGCCCAAGGTAACAAAATCAACCAAACTAGCTTCCAATTATATCTATATGGCTAACACCCACCACTGGATGCCAATCTGACCCATTGGGCTTCTAGAAGTGCCCCAACACTTCCTTTACCACATTCAGGATCAACATTTAGTCAACCATGTTATCTTAATTTTAACAATTTAATGTTTAATACCATTTGGACTATTCCCTTAGAGCCCAAATGCAATTTCGAATTATGTTACTTACTAAGTATCCTAGTTCAAAAATCCAGATTATCTTTAGGTCAAGATTGCTCTTGACCATTACACCTAGAATTCTTCTTTTTTGTTCAGCACATTCAAGTACAGAGGCCACTCTCCTCCTCCCACAAGAAATCTAGCATATTAGTTTTCTATCCACCAAGCAAGGGAGGATGTTGTGATTTCTCACTCAATCACTCTATATTTCTACAACTCTGTTTATCAACTTGATTAGAAAAATATTGTCCAACAATTTTTGTACCCAGAAACAAAATTTGTTTCTCAGTCCACTTGAAACCCAAGATCTATGCATGCTCTCCCTTTTCAGGGAATGGTCACCAAACTCATTCCTCTGATCGTAAGGAGTTATACACCTGTACTAGGTTTAACCCTTCATTAAAGTAGTAATCATTACTGATACAGATCATTTTGATCCATTCACATTGTTATTTTAGTTTAAATATCAGTGTTCTTCAGCATAATCCCATTCCTATAGGATCGTCTTTCATTTCCCAAGAAATGTTAGGCTCCCTTTGTCACAAACTAACATGGTTCAATATCGTTGGGGTAAAATCCCAACTATATTTTAAATCTGCATCCTTCTACTCAAGGAACTTATGCAGATGATAATATATTTTTATAGGACTCGTGCATGAGCTCAAGCAGGCCAAGTGTTGTTGCCATGCTCTGATACCAATTTGTAACATACCCAACCCCTTAAAAATGATTTTTAAGGAATGGGGCATCAAAATTTCGTTCTCATTATGAAGGCAAATCCTCCATTCAGGGTCTCTATCACATTCTACTCATCCAGAGCTTTTCAATCACAGTCTCCATGCTCAAAATTGAGCTCATAACTAGCAGGTATACCTCTCCCAAATTCCTCGGGTGTTCATTGGTTGGGGCCACGGGGCTTCCATGTGGATCTGATTCAATATGCTTCATCCTGAGTTCTATGATATCCCGAAGCTTCTCCGATCCATCCACCAACCAATCCAATGACTAGGCTTGATCCTCAACTAACTCACAGGATAGCAGGGAATTCGGCGTTCGGCCTTCAGATTTGAATTCCAGGCCTAGCCCCTTTCCTTCGGCTACAATCGCATACGATTGTGGGATATGACCAGACGCCAAGACAACAGGCACCTATTTCGGTGCTTCTGAGCTTCGGGATATGGGGATCAGTGGTCCCTATTCTCTTTCAAGATCAATGACCCATGATTACTTCGAGCCTTCGGGCTTCAGCGAATTTAAAAACACCTCCCCTCGAGTCTTTCAGAGTGCCAAGTCTCTAGACTGCACGGTCTTACGCCACACGTTCACAGAACATAAACGATTCTGATTTACTTTGGAACTCTGCGCTTTGGCGAATTCCAAAGTACTCACAAATGCAAACCTATGAATTGCAATCCTTTCAGAGTGTCAGATATCCTGACACGCGTCCTCCACTATCAACGGTCATGATTGATTTCAGCGCTTCGGCCTTCGGGAGTTCTCCATCCACACGACCCCACTTTCTCCGAAGTGGTTATCCTCTGAAACGAAGGATCTGCTGACACCTGTCCTCTGCTGAGGGACAACTTCAATCTACTTTGGCTCCTGGATCTTCGAGATTTTTTTGACGAAAGCTCCTCTTTTCTCCGGGAGTCGGTCAACGTCGGGTTGACCATAGCCTAGATCTGACAATCCAAAGGTATCTACGTAACCCCAGAGATATACAGCTCGTAAATTCCTTTCGAGGGTCCCTTGGGTCCCATTGTTAGGCCATTCCTAGAGGGACATCTGTTATCCCAAAACACTTTGATACGAATACGTGGCACCTGCCTCAAGTCACTGACATCCCCTTACGTTGCCACAAGGTCACCATACCTGGCAATGTCGTCACTCAAAACGTGGACCCCCACGTGCTCTCGACATGATACACACGTCCCCATGATTGAACGGTCAAGAAGGGTCCTGAAGAATCCATAGATCCACGGTCCAAATTACTTTGTGACTCCGGCCTTTAGGGGTTTTGACGTTACAAAACCCATGTCCTCCCGAACCAGTCAATGTCGGGTTGAATACATTGTAGATCCGACGGTTGGGATAGTTCCCGAGAATCCTCAGAGCTACGACCCAAATTAACTTTGATACTTTGGGACTTTGGGGGATTCACCTTCTGTATGACGAATATGCCCAATTCGTCGGACCTACAAAGTCTGAAGGGCTCGAAGGATTAACATCCACGTTCCTTCTCCAAATCCAAAGATTGTGAAGAGCTTCATCTCCTCCTAAACTAATCTCATCCATTCGTCTTCCAAACAAAATGATCTTCCCTTTCGAGACTTGAATCTCGCTATCCTTCCTAATCTTTGTCAACTCTAAAATACTTAGGCACTTTGCGCTATTTTTCCTGAACTTAACACTTAGAGGAATTCTTCTGCGCACCCCTTGTAGTCATTCGTCAACTCTAGAACTTAAGAGGTTCTTGGTATCTGCCCACCTCGCAAAGAGCCTGTTCATACATGCACTACCTCTCCTGAGCTTAACAGACTCCTTCCTCCAGGAGACTCCGAACAACTCGGAGTGTCGACATGCACACGTGAAACTATGCCCAATGTCGACGAATTCACAGTTCATTTATTTTAACTTGAGCCACCACATGGCTCAAGCATTTACGTGCACAAGCCAAAAAAATCCTTACTTGCTTAAATACACAATCAGGCAGAATTGAAGGGATACAGTATAACCATTAAGAAAACATGCACATCCCTGAAACATTCATAGGATACCCAACTTTAATATACAGTTACAGTTCAATTACAAAAGATATGAGAATACTTATCTATTACAAGTTGCAGCCAATTAACTAACTGTGGGTGTTCGCCTTTCCACACAACCATAGGCTCAGAGGAATTCATTCTTAACCCTCTGGCCACCCCCATGCCAAGCCATGATATCACCAAAAAATTTATGCCAATTCTTATCGAACATTTATCTTTCGCATCTTCTACGAGGTTTATCAGATGCTTCCTTGACATCAAGCTCGTGGCCTTCTGCTCAGGTCTCGTTCTCTACATACTCTTAGATATTTCTCTCTCTATCATGACCTTGACGAGGTTTATTAGATGCTTCCTCAACATCAAGCTCTTGGCCTTCAACTTGTTCTTTGTTGCTCGAATGTTCCTTGCATTCTCCACTCTTCTCTTCATATCCTCTTGCATGCCTTGCACGCACATCCCTCCTATCTTGTTCCTTCTGTTAGAAGGAAACCCGGGTCAGTCTGGGTCTGCAGGACCTTGTGGTACTTCGGTTTGACCTTCTTCAGCTAGACCATGCTTCCATTCATAGGGGTGGTTGAGGGTTCAACCACCGGTCCTTTTCTTATTAATTTTTCTTTTATCGTGTTCACATTATTTCCTCTAGTGATATCATGGATAGTACTTTCAAGGCTTCACCCCCACAGTCAGTTATTTGGAAATTGATCAATAATACATTTACATTTTTCCCATGCCACAACATGGTAATCCTAATTAATGATTAATTACAAGTTGGGGGAAACAGGGGTGTTACAAGTAACCTACATACCAACTTTAAGACTGGAAACTACCATTTCCAATCTAGAGAGGGCTTTCTCTGAGACTTAGTCTCTAACATATAATGGATTTGAATTGTTGGCTAGATTTACTATGTTTGTGAAATGTTTCTGGTTTCACTAGAAAGGAAATAAAGAACCTTGGGTTATGGAGTCAACCTCCTGAAAGCGAGAGAAATTAATGACTTGGTAAATGAAACTTTGAGAGGATAAAGCCTAAGCAGGCAATGGTCTTTGAGTTCAAATGTCGTTGTGTATGGCGAAAGAAAGAGTACATAAAGCAATTCAGAGCACCATTAAAGGTGAATTCTAAATTACTTAGAAGAAAACATAGATTTAAATGGCGAAGTATAAAGCACCACATGATGAATTCTAGACTTATTAAACGTTCCAATTTAAACAAAGGAAAGGCATGAATATACAGGAAACATGAAGTACATACATAGATGGGATCACAATACATCAAACCACCACCATTAGAATCTTTTTGTCAAAGCCTCAGGACTTCTACATTATATTTCAATCGGGTTCAAAGATTACATTCAATAGTCTACTATCTACACTACCTTGCCAACTCGGCTTACATTGAAAGGATAGAATATATAGAAAAAACTGTGCCCCTTGGGATGCTATGCCTCAAACTACTTCTCCTTGAATTTTGGTTTTGGTTATTTCCTACCAAATGACCTTTCGAATAGAGTTTACTGAAAATGGAAACTCGATTGCACCCAATCATTTCATAATTGACGTCTTTGTCATGATCGTTCAGTCATCAGTAAGATTCAATCATTAGGAGGTGATGCATCGACGTTTCTCATTTGAGTGGTTACCCGAATGATCGAGTGCACTATCAAAAACTCTACCACCCAGTTTAATGACCTCTGGTTGTTGCCACACAATCACTGGTTGTAGTATGCACGTGGCAAGTTGGTGTGGTAAATGTATGTTGGCTGTCACTCGTGATTTCCAGGTGGATATGACGGTCTTGGGACCACACATTTCCTCCAAAACTGTCATGTGTTTCACTTGCACTTGTCCTTCTCAACAGGTTGGTTTGCAGCATCTGCGCGACGAATATCCACTGTGTGGGTGCCTGTCAGACTTCTTGTTTCTCGGCAGGAAACAAGACACGAGGGGAGAAAATTTTTGTGCCACGTTCAAAAAGACAAAAATGGGGTCATGTCAATCACGCCTTTGGCCTCACCTACAACCTTAATACTCTGAGTGTTTTCCTAAGAGACCAATTTTGTCTTTCATATTATGTTTCCAGAGGACCGCATTTCCTTTTAGTTTTGTTTGAGCGCTTACAATAGCCGCGCAGATGTTATCCATGGCCGGTCCACATTCCTTGAAGTGCTCCGCGATTCTTTCCTCTAACATCCTTTGTTCCTCACACAGTTGGATGATTACGTCTTGTGCTTCTCTGAGTTGTCTTTTCATCCAATTTTCATTTTCTTCTTGGCTCTGCGACATTGTCGTTTCAACGGTATTTTCTGCTAATTTTTTTCTCAATTCTTTGTTCTCTTGATACAATTTGGCAATAGCGAGTTGCGCTTGCTTGAGTTTCTGTGACGGCTCTTGAACCTCCATGTTTTCAGTGCCCAACCTTCTCTGTCTTTCACTCATTCCCCTTCTTGAAACTTCAACAGGTTCTAGCTGAACAACGCACATGAGTAACTTCTCGGCAACAAACTAGGTGTGTAGTTCACTGGGAGCTTGGGTTTCCTCAGGCTTCTTGATCAACCTCAGACAGCCTCTTTTCCCGTGGCCTCTTCCATTCTTTCCCCCACGCTACGAAATGTTGTTTCCCCTGTGGGTAGAGGGAAGTCTCCTTTGGGGTCCCCGGGAATGTTGGTTGAAATTAGAAATGAATCCCAGTCTTTGTCCAGCTGTCTCAATTCCTCGACTACCAAAAACTTGATCAATGATATATGGAATAAGTTCTTCCTTGGTTGGTCAACTTCAGCTTGGACGTTGTCCTCCATCCTTTCTAGGCTTCGATGCAAGAATAAAGGTAAGTTCAAAGGAAATTTTTTTGTGAAGTGCATCAGCAGCCTGATGTGATGTGGGTATATTCTGTCAGACCTTCTTTCACAGGTGAAATACCTTCTAATCACCTTTAGGAGCTTTCAGAAAGGCTCCGAGAGATACCAACTCGGAACACCCGCTCTGATTTTCTCGTTCAGGCAGTTTGGCTTGATAAAGTATTCATAGCATAATACATCTAAAGAAATACCCTTAGACCACCTTTCACCGTGCGGAGGGATCTTTGTTGCGACAGACGTAGTTTCCTCTGTCACCCTGAATGTGATTCCCACAATGGTCGTGCGGAACCCATTAAACCTGAGAGCGAGCTGTTCAACCAGCTTCGCGGTGTATCCTTTGATCTTCTCACAATAACGAATACATCTGACCTGTTCAAAAGATGCCCTAATATTCGGATCTTCGTTGATTAATGCCAAGTCCTGAAGTTCAAACCTCACAGCTCTGCCACTTCACGCCTTCTGCCTTATGTCTTGGGATTTTTTCATGATGCAAATGTGTATTTGTTTCGTGCACACGCTAATGAATGATAACACTCTCTTTGTGCAACAAATGGAGAAAGATATACTTCTCAGAGACCTGTCGAAATGGCAGTGACAAAAACTTTGTGCGACAAGTAAAACCAACTCTAGGAATTCACTACGTGGCCGTTAGGTGTGATAAAAACTTTCGACACAAAAGGAGATCGACGTTGTGATAAACAACAATGGTAGGCTTGTTGTAGTAGGGAAGAGTGACAAACAATTCTGGCGCGGTGGCAAGGTGTTGAGATACTTGTAGCGAGACAGGGAATTTGGACGTGACGGGAAAGAACTCCGAAGAAGAGAGGTTGACTAGGAGAATAACTATCGCCCGACACACTAGCTCGCGGCGAACTCCAACATGATTCAAACCATGACTGAAAACGAAGGAGATGTGGAAACTTGAATGAACAAACTCACAACACAACCGATGGCAATCAGATTTCCCACAACGAAAGGACTTAGAACTTGCAAAAAAAATCACAAACAACACACAAACTCAGAAGGTAAAGGAAAAACACGCAGGGTGGCTGGTATTTATACTTGAATGGGCGGGGGATGGAATCATGGCAAAGGACGATAAATCCATGGTGACGATAAGTTTGGAAGTAGGCTGAAGATTTGCGCAGCAAACTCGCACGACGGGTACACTTTGAAGTGTGCAAAGTATAGATGATAAGAGTTGTAGAGTATACATGATATGAGCGTCGTGATTTCTTAATATTTATGACTTCATAATTAGGTGATGATGGTCATTATATCCATCGACGTGACCTTTATTCCAACAACTTTCTTCGACCTCTGGCACGTAAATTCCCTCTTTCTGACAGGACTCGATATTTTGGGAAAAGTACCTTTACAAGTCGCACAGGACTAATTATGACTCCCTTTCCCGACTCCAAGGGATAGACCAACCACTTACTGACTTCAACCCATTTTTTATTCAATACCTGACGTCACATGCTTCGACACATGAACTATGAATCATCTAGGATTGAATCTAACTGAAAAAATTATGATGCTAACTGCTGGCTCCAATGGGGATGCTATCCTCTCGGTGAGGTGGCAAAGAAGAACAAACAAGGTGCTTGACCATTGGCTTTTTTTGATTTTCAAACTCTAAAACCATGAAAAAGACTCATCCTAGACCTTCTTGACATAGTCACGACCAGACTCAGCATAAACTTATGGCCTTCACTTCGGGCTTCAATTTTCTGTTGACTACTGACTTGAAACACCTTCTTTGACAATGGCTATTTACAAAGACATGACATATTGAAAAAGACTTACTAAACCAGATAATGTTTAAGGCACCTTCCATTCACAGGTCCCCCACCAATGAGCTCTGCATTAAGCTCTTGTAGTAAATATGTGTTGTTCCCGTGATACGCAACAATTCTGAATGGCCCCATCCAAAGATGATCAAACTTTCCATGTTTCCCTTTGTCTTCATTCCTCGTGTCCCACTTCAGTACCAGATCATTTACCTTGAAATCCTCCTGCTTAGTGTGTTTGTCGAAAATATTCTTCATTCTGTCTTGGTGAAGCTGTGATTTTTTGAAGACTTGTTCCCTCATTTGTTGTGCATGAACCAATTGGTTTATCCTCCTTTGGGCGTCATTTGGTTTGGCTTCTTGCTCTTGCAGTAATATCCCGACTGACAATCCAAATGAGGTGGAAAAATTTGTCTCCGCGCCATATACAATTTGGAAAGGATATGCATAGATGGACTTTTTGGTAGTGATTATGTCAGCCCATAGTGCGTAGATAAGCTTCTTGTGCCAAGCCTTCTTATTGTCTTGCAAGAGTTTCTTAATAATCCTGGTTAAATTTTTGTTAGATGATTTCGCCAATCCATTACCCTATGGGTAATAAACCATATAATGTCCTAGGTTTATGTTGTAATCGTCACAAAACTTCTCCATCTTATTGGGCTTGAACCTTGTTGCATTGTCCGTGATGATCTTGACTGGGCTACCAAATCTAGACAGAATATTGGTCTCTAAAAACTGAATGATAACTGTGTCGGTAGCTTGTCCTGTGGGGACTTCTTTGATTCATTTGGTGAAGTAGCTTGTGGCCATTAGTATCCATCTATGTTGAGCTGAAGATGGCAGATGAATTTCTCCTACAAAATCCAGACCCCATTGCATAAACGATGCTTCGATGGAGATAGGCTTTAAAGGCAGGGGTTGCAGCTTCCTTTTCCCATCAAATATCTGGCATCCATGGCAACTGAAAAAATCCTTGTATACGTCCACAAAAATACTGGGCCAATAGAATCCCACCCTCAAGATTGTGTGCACGGTGGTCTTCCAGTAATGATGCCCCTCGTAGTCTCCTTTGTGCAACTCCTTGATAGCTCGTTCTGTGTCTTCCTCCAATGAACAATTTAGCAAGATCCCTCCTAGATCCTTCCAATACAGAGAGTTGTCCAGGATGCAAAACTTAGCCACTTTCAAATTCAAAAATTTGGCTTTGTTTTTTCTCAACCCTAGAGGAGCTTGCAAATTCCTTAACACGTAAATAATGTGAGCGTACCAAGGTGAATCGATGAATTTATGAGATACCTACGAGACTGTTTCTTCTTGTGGATTCTCTGACAGATCAACGATGAAATTTATTCCCAAAACATCACAATTCGACCACGCCATTGATTTTGCAAGCCCCTGGCCCTTAATCAGCTTTTTAGGCTTCATTTCAAGGTCATATTCCAACATCACTGTGATCCATTTACCCATTCTCCCTTCAAGATCAGGCTGAGTCAGGATATCCTTGACAAAATTGCTAGGCACATAAGCAATGACGCGGGAATGCAGTATATAAGTCCTGAATTACTTGAGGGCCTTCACCAAGGCATACACTTGTTTTTCCATGATATCATACCTTAGTGGGGAGT
>ML823190.1:0-28672 GCA_009831015.1 Picea engelmannii
GTAGTAACATAGGATTTGACTTTGTCTTTTCTTAGGAACCGTAGGTTCTATTAGGGAAGCCACCCATGTGTTGGAGTTGTCCTTCACTAAAACGAGGGAAGTAGTTGTCTAGGTGACAGTGGGAACACTTCCATGTTCCACTCATCTTTGTACCTTGTGAAGGCTTTGCACTAAGGTGTAATATTGTGTGATAACATTTTGGTGCCATTTTTGGGAAGATTCGAGTCCTTCTACCTAATTACTGAAGTCTATGCTTCAACCTTTTTTATGAGTAGAAACCAAATCCTATTATAAGTTTGCTCACCTAACATCTCCGCACGAAGAAATCCCAAACGTTGGAAGCACTACAAGAAGTTTCAACCAAATACCTTTCCACATATATATGGATCCTATAAAGGTATTTAGAAGGAGAATCCAAACAAATTTTCTGATCATTAAAACCCTTCTATTGATTATTCAAGGGTAATTCCAATGGCTTTGCAACTGTGGGTTAAAAATTCCTACAAGGCCTTGGACATGTCTAGAATTCAAGGTCATCCTCATAATTTTCTTGATAGATTTGACAAGTGGTTACCTAAATTCTCAGGCAACAATGCCATTACAAATAAAGAGAACTTAACCTTGTTTTGCAATGCCCTTGTTGATGATGTTGTCCCAATGAACATGAGGGTGTGACTATAAATATTTTCTTAATATCCTTTGAAGAAGGTGTCAAGTCATGGTATAATAGTTTTCCTACGAATAGTATTAAGTCTTGGCAAGCCTTCCACGCTGCTTGTATGAAAACATGGGAAATAAGAAAATATGGTAGATTAATGCTATCTCAATTCCATGAGATTAAAAAGAAGGATAATGAAAGTGTAAGGGAATTTGATGAAAGGTTCAGAAACTTGATAAAACAAATCCTTGATGATCTTAAGCCAAGAGATGGTGCCATCATTTTACAATATACTAATGCTTTTGATCAATGGAAATTTTAGGGTCTAAATTTCACCCATGAGCTAATTTTCCATGTTTTTCTCCAAAAAAAGATTCGTCAATTTCCATTTTAATATTTTTTGAAAAATATAGCCAAACATTTTATGGTTAGGTTTATACATTTTAAGATAAGTATGGTTACTTATAATTTTCCCTATTTTTGATGGGCAATTTGGTTTTATGTTAAGAGATAAGTTCCCAAAGACTTTGGAGGAATCTCAAGAGTGGGCTAGAAAGATTGAAGAAAACATGTTAGCCTCCAAAGTAGATCCTTTTAGTGCATGTCATGCTAAGGCTGAGAATAAGCCTAGGGCTATGAAAAAATTCAATCTTGCCTAAGATCCTATAACAATTTCAACTCAAAAGTTTGAACAAGTGACCACTGAGATCATGCAAACCCAAGCTACTCTCTTGAACAAAGTGACTATTTTGGAAATGGAAAGGGCTCAACAACAAATTTTTCCTCCTAGACCTCAATACAATAACAATCTTCAACCTAGAGGAAATCAAGGGTGGAATACAAATAAACATCCTCTTGAGAAAAGAATCCTTAATACCCTTTCCCCTTCTAATATGGTTAATCGAGAAGGAATACCTTGGTGTTTTCCTTGTAATGAGTCACATAGGGAATGAGAATGCTCTCGAAACTGAGATTATGAGGAAGACAAAGACCCTAGTGGTTTTGAGCATATTTTTTTTTTTTTGAAGATTTGGATCCCATCTACACCATACCTTAGAAAACATATTCAATCACTAGTGAGAAACTGGAAGAAATTAAGAAAAAAGGGTTTTAATGTTGCTAGGTTAGCTAGGTTAGCTAGGTTGGAGCTGTTGAATGTCATGGATAAAGATTCTAAGAATAAGCTTAGGAAGGAAAAGTGTTTGCAATACACTAGAATAAATACAACACTTATTCTTATACCAGCATTCAAATGGATTTATACTAGGATTCACAACCCATTTATACTAGCAAAGTGTGGACTAGATTTCCTTTGCCATTGGATACCAATCCTACTCCTCGATGTTCAAATAGAAATGATATGCAATTAAACATTGATGTTACAAATGTCTTGGCTAAGGTTACAATTCCTATTCCTCTCACTAAATTAATAAAGATCTCAAATGGATAAGGTAAAAAAATTATTAAGTATTGAAGAAGTACCTGAGGACCCACCTATGCTACTTCAATCCATGAATCATGATAGGAAGAATGGAGGTTATGCACTTTTCTTCATCACTTTGGCAGAAAATAACCTCCTTCTTAACCACCGTACGTTAGAGTATGGGGCCTCCACTAATGTGATGTATTTAAAGGTCATGGACCAACTAGGTTTGAAAAACACAAGGCCCTATAGGAATGTGTGCAGTATTGACTCAAGATCAATCAAGGTTTGTGGTCTCATTAAGGATTTGAAGGTTATCCTAGTTTCGAATATGGGTATATCTCTCTTGATGGATTTTGTAGTCACATATGTGCCTAATTCTTGGGGGATGTTATTGTATAGAAAATGGGTTGCAAACTTAGGAGGTAGCATTCAAATGGATTTATCTTATGCAACCATTCCAACGTGTGAAGGAACCTTTGTCACTCTTTATAGACAACCAACTATGAGATACCAAGTAGAAGATCCTAATGATCCTATGACTGAGTTGATGTGTGTGTAAGAAGACTTTGGTGACTTGTGTGTTTATGCAAACTCAGTAGTACCAGAAGAGAAAGAGGGTCATGATGGTGTTTGGACCATGTATTTTGATGGTGCCCATTCTAGGATAGGAGCTAGAGTTGAGATTGTTTTTGTCTCTCCCCAAGGCATTACCAATATTTTCTCATAGAGGCTCGAGTTTGATTGCACTAATAACAATGTCGAGTATGAAGCCTTGAACTTGGGATTATATTTGGCCTTATATATGAAGTTTAAGTACCTAAAGGTGATTGGGGATTCTGATCTCATTGTCTCACAAGTAAAAAAGGTGTTTGTTGCTAAAAATGAGGGATTAAGAAGGTATAGGAATGTTGTCTTAGATGCCACATAAATTTTTGATGCTTTTTCCATAGAAGTTGTCCCTAGAGAAAGAAATATCCTTGCTAATGCATTGGTAGTATCAACATCCACTTTGCAACCATGTAGGGAGTTGGTCAATGGTGAGTATAAAATGGAAATAATATTTAGACCAACCATATTGGATAATCTTGAACATTGGAAAATTTTAAATGATGATGCCCAAATTCTTCAATTTTTGCATAGTTTGAAAGAATTCTCATAAAACCAAGTAAATTGGAAAATTGAAAGTCAAAAATTGGAAATTGAAGACTTGCCAAATAATTGAATCCCAAAAGGAGTAGTTCCTTTAGAAAAAATATTTGATAGAAATGATATGTACAAATGAAAACTTGTTGTTGATCAATTTGAAGAGGCTTTTGATATTAACATTGGTTCAACATCTAGTCTTATGATGATCAAAATAGGAAATAAAACTACTCCTAACGAAAGAAGAGATATCGATAATCTTATTCATGAGTACAAGGATGTATTTGCCTAGTCATATGTTGATTTGTAGGATTATAAAGAAGACATTATACATCATACCATTCTTCTAAAGGAAAGGGTGCAATTTTTTAGGTGAAAGCAACAAAATATCAATCCTAATTTATCCCCCTTGATCCAAAAGAATTGCAAAATATGCTTGAGGAAAATATTATAGCCCCCATTAGAAACTCCTCTTAGGTGGCGAACCTAGTTGTATTTTGAAAGAAGAATGGTGGTATCCGATTGTGTGTCAACTTTAGAAACCTTAATCAACTCTCCCTCAAATATCATTACCCTCTACTTAATATGGAAAATTTGTTCTAAAGAGTTATTGGGGCTAGGATGCTTTTTATGTTGGATGGTTTCTTAGGATATAACCAAGTTTTGGTTAAAGAAGAAGACCAACTTAAGACAACTTTCACCACCCCATGGAAAACTTACAAGTACTTGAGAATTCCCTTTGGTATTTTAAATGTTGGATCGACTTTTCAGAGGGCAATGGATTTCACTTAACTATGGTGTCCAAAGAAAGAAATGTGCATGTGCAACATCTAATCAAAATGTTTGAGCAATGTAGAAAGTATGGAATCTCATTTAATCCTAAGAAAATGAATTTTGAAGTAGACCAAGGATAGTTGTTTGGTCACATTGTTTCTAAAGATGATATTTCTATTGATCTAGCAAGAGTTGAGTCCATAAGAAAAATCCCTTTCCCAAATAACAATTTTTTTTATAGTTATTCTTTGGTAAGATCAACTTTATAAGAACATTTATTTCAAATTTGGTCAAGATTTGCAAACCCATGAATGCTTTGTTAAATAAGTATGCTTTATTTAAATCGAGTGATGATAGTAGGAAATATTTCAAAGACATTAAGGAATCCATCACACCAGCGTTGGTCTTAGTTATCCCTAATTATTCTCTAGAATTCATTATTTTCTCCTTTGCATCTGAGGATACTGCTCTTGCAAAAGAAAAAAGGATAATAATGAACAACATATTCCTTTCATGAGTAAGACCCTTAGGGGTGCTAAATTAAGGTACACCATTATTGAGAAGCAAGCCTATAACATGGTTCAATCATTGAAACATTTTAGAAGTTATGTCAGGTACAAAAAAATCATAGCCTATGTCCCATACCCAGTTTCTAAAGATGTATTGATGCATCAAGATTGTCTTGGAACTAGGGGGAAACATGTATCAAATATTTAAGAGCATGACCTTTACAATAAACCAAATGAAATTATAAAAGGACAAGGTTTAGCTAAGATGTTGATTGAAGGAAATGAGAAAGCCTTAGGATTAGGTGAGAGTGTCCAAGTGAATTTTGTCTTGAGTGAATTGGAAAATGATGAGTGGTATTCAGATATTATTTATTACTTAAATAATTTATGATGTCGGGAACACTTGGTTGATCATAAAAGAAGAGCATTGAGATTGATAGTAATGAGATTTTATTTTTGTTTGACTCAGGATGACCTTAGTTGGAGAAACCCTAATGGAATATTCCTTAGATGTGTTAACAAAGACACTAGTAAAAAATGGGTAATGAGTGACTACATGACCAAAAATGTTAGTCGCAATAGACAAATACTACCAAATTTGAGCTATTTTAAGTGACACAACTAAAAATGACTAACTTAAATGATTAATTTAGTCCAGGGATAAAAAATACGACTAGATAACAACTACATGAATATGAATTAGTAGTATTTCTATCAATGTCCACTACCGCCAATTAATTGAAATGACATCGATCTATATGAATTAGTAGTATTTTTGTGGATGACCACTGCTGCCAATTAATTGAAATGGCACCGACCTAATTAATTATATGAACCATAGAAATGATTATAGTGTTAGTTTTGTGTTTCCCTTCATTCCATTGGAGAAATTTACATAAATAGCTTCTAAATAACCCCTTACTTTTGTTGTTATTGTAGGTATCTAACCATCTCATGGGGAATAAGTTGATCATTGACATTGACATACCAATATTCCTACAACATAAGTCCATGGTTAAAGAAACATAGTTTATTGAAAATGCATAAATTACTAAAAGATAGATTTCTATAAATGATGTCATGGGATCCATATCAACAAAATCCATTATTATCATTTGAGTCAAGGCTTAAGTGATCAATTTGAACTTTGTGCTTGATTTTACATGATTAATTTGATCATTAAATTCATCCCAATGGCCTTAATTGATGAGTCCATGATTAATTATGTTGTTCCTTAAACTAATTAATTTAATCTCTAGTTGATTAAATTTAGGCCTTAATATGAATACTCAAAACTTAAGTACCTAACATTTTTTTTTCTTTCTATAAGTGTACATCCAAGATTTAAAGGCTCTTAATTCTCTAGTTTTAAGAATAGTGTTTACAAATAGCTATACTCATGACATACCATACATTTGGATGTATGTTTTCATAAGTGTCACCTACAACCAATTCACTTCCTTTGTGCCTAAGAAATTGAGGTGCACTAAAGAAAACAATGCTTTATGTTTTTATAATATATTTGTAGATAATCTTTAGAATATTATTATTATTATTATTATTTGTCTTCAGTCATTAAAACCTTTTTGAGAAATTCCAACTAACTTTAAATATAAATTCATGCTAAAAGGAAACCCTAAGAGTTTTAAGTGGATATACTTAAACTTAGTTATGTAATCATGTTCAAGTTTCTGATCTTTCATTCCCAATTCCATTATTTAAGTCGAATAGACATTGAATTTATTCCTTGCTAAAGGAATTCATCTTCAAGACCACATTTCATGTCCTCATCAATAAGAAGAAAGAGAGGGATTGAGCAGGGAAATAACCAACAACTATTCCAATCGAAAACCTCACCGTAGTAATTGGTATCATCCCCACCTTCATCCATCTCACTATCCTATGTAAGTGATCTGGATTTTATGAGAAGAACAAAATGAAATACATATCTATAATATTAACACAGAGATATAGTGAAAAATAACAAAGATACAATAAAACTTGACTTCTATTCAATAAAGAAATATGTTGAAACCGTGAAAATGCAGATTGAAACAATCTTGCTCGAATGTTGGTAACTAATCTCTGAGAAGAGATGTGGCGGCTACACACATTCATCTGAGCACATTATAATGAGGCATCTAGGCCCTTTTAGCATCAATATGTAATGAGAAAACTCTAGACATACAAAAACCTAGCCCTAGGAGATGAAGCGCCAAAAGTCATGTGGGCCCCGATGGGGTAAGTTGGTACATCAACTTCCTGGGGTCGTAAATTTTGCATACAATATCCGTTTTAGGTGCAAGATAGCCTTTTGGAAATGACTATCCAAGGACTACACATGTTTTCATCACACTCTAACTCTATCTATAGTGTGACTTTGGCAAGCCCAAAAAATGTTGTTTAGGGCCTCAAAACGACCCCAGAAGTTTAGGACCCGAAAATCTAGGAAATAACTGCCAAGATGAAAATTGCATGTGAGCTAGTTGGAATAGGTGGGTGGCCACTGATATCCACCTAGATCATTCCTCCCCCCTTAGGAAGAAAATTTATTCATTACATTGAGTTCCCCCATTAGATAAGGAATTTTTTGTTGAATTTGGCCCTGGGTGAGACACTTGCCTTGGTACAGGAGTTGTCTTGCTTTGACAACATGATAAATATGAAGCTTATGTTGTCGAGTGCCCTTGACCTGTGTGTCCATGATCTGATCAGTGGATGCATGTTCCATTCCGTCATGGTTGATCTCTGTCGGTGTCAATTTTTCTTCTATCTCTGAGGTGTCTAATAATGGTGGAAAGTATGGAGGAAGGAGGTTCGCATTAAACACTGGGTGCAAGCCAAGGAAGGGGGGAATGTTGAGCTCAAAAGAATTGTCACCCACAACCTTGGTGATGGTGTAAGGTCCATAACAGAGTGGATGAAGCTTTTGATGGGGCCCTGTAAGGCATTCTTTCTACAAGTGCAACCAAACTTTATCTCCCACCTGAAACTTGTGTGGCACCCGATGTTGATCACGATGTTGCTTGTACTTGGCATTGGACTTCTGTAAAATATCTTGAACCTTTTCGTGGATGTACTGGATTTGTTCAATGAACCGGGTGGAATTTTCAACTTCGATTTGAGCATGGGATGATTCTACCTGGGTGGACGCAAGGGGTAGTGCAACATCCATGGGACCCAATGGTTGAAATCCTAACCCCACCTGAAAGGGGTTGTGGTCGGTTGAGCTATGTATGCTTGTGTTGTAACTGTGTTGAACATAAGGAATAATATTGTCCCATGTGCATGGATGCTTGGAAATGTACATGCATAAGATATGCATGATCATCATGTTGATGACCTAGGTTTGGCCATTTGTCTGAGGGTGGAAGGTAGTGAATTTGGTGAGCTTGGTATCCAATATTGACCAAAGGCTCGAACATAATGTGTTGAGGAACCGACTGTCTTGATATGAGATGATGGTTTGTGGGATTCCAAAATGTACCCACACTCGTTCGAAGAAGAGATTGGAAGTGGCCTCTACTGTGATGTTCTTCTTACAAGCGGTCAGAATCACCATCTTGGAAAAGCGATCAACAAAAAAAAAAACATAGTCATTTCTCCACTTGGTTTATGGAAGGCTTGACATGTAGTCCATCGAGATGGATTCCCAGGGCATGTCGAGAGTAGGCAGAGGGGTGTACATGCCTTGTTTCTTAATGTTTGGTTTGGAAATGGCACAAGCAATGCAGGACCTGATATAATTGTTGATATCCTTTCAAAGTTTTGGCCAATAGAAATGTTGATTCAACACTACCACTGTATTTTCTATGCCAAAGTGTCCTGCCACTCAACTGTAGTGGGATTCCCAAATCAAATTCGCTCGCTCGCTTGATGGGACGCAGAGATGGACCAGATGGCACAACAACCTGTCCTGAACATGGAAATCAATGACAACTGTGTTTGCGCCAAACATATGGTAGGTAGTGGCGAATTCAGGATCTCTCTCGTACAGTTGGGGCCATTCGAAGGTATCATGGATGAAGGAGTTTAGCACCATGGTGAGTGTTGCAACTGGAGGTCGACTGAGGCAATCAATGACGTGGTTGCGTCTTACTGCCTTATACTTGATGTTGACATGGAACTATTGCAAGTATGTGGACCACTTCTGATGGAGGCCATTCTGAAATTTTCCTTGTGTCTGCATGAACTGTAGAGGCTTATGATCAGTGTGGATGGTTGTCTCCTTCCCGAGAATGTAATTCCTCCACTGGTGGCAGGATTTCACAATGGAGTACATTTATTTTTCATAAGTAGGGTACTTAAGGACAACATATGATAGTGTCTCACTATTATAGGTCAGGGGATTTCTGTGTCGAGTGAGAACCATGCCCACAACATAGTCTGAAGCATCTGCCTCAATCTCAAAAGGTTGTTGCAGGTCGGGTAATGAGAGCACTGGGGCTGAGCACAAGTGCTTTTTCAAATTATTGAATGCTTTATGTTGTGATAGGCCCAAAAATTTTCCTTACCACCACCCCTGATCACTTGGCTAAGGGCCCATGCAATATGGGAGAATCCCAACACGAACCTGCGATAGAAATTTTCAAGGCCTAAGAAGCACCGAAGGTCAATGAGTGTGGTCAGGGATGGACAATCACGAATGACCTGGATCTTGGTTGTACCGACATGCACCCCATTCTCATCAACAATGTAGCCTAGGTATTGGATCCTGTCCATGTCGAAGGAGAAATTTTCCAAATTTTCATATAGCTTGTGCTGCCATAGAGTGTGTATAACCTGTTGAATATGATACAAGTGTTCTGTCCAACTCTTGATGAAGATGAGGATGTCATCCAAATACACCACCACAAAAGAATTGGTGAAAGGCCGCAAGATATCGTCCATCATCCTCATGAAATTTGTTGGGGAATTTGTTAAGACAAAGGGCATGACCAACCATTCAAAAAGACCGTATTTGGACTTGAAGGCAGTCTTCCATACATCAGTCTTCTCTATTGGGACCTGGTGGTAGATGAACTTTAGATCAATCTTATTGAAGTATTTGGCCCCTTTGAGTTGGTCAAGGATATCGTCGATTTGGGGAATTGGGTACCGGTTCCTGAATGCGATTTTATTTAGGGCCTGATAATCAATGCAGAGTCGCCAGGTCCCATATTTCTTCTACACAAGCACAATTGGGCTTCCATAAGGTGATGAGCTTGGTCGGATGTGCCCCTTTTTTAGCAGCTCTTGTATCTGGCGCTTGATTTCCTCATTCTCTAATAGAAAGCGATGATAGACTGTCCCATTGGGTAGCATTGCGTCGGTGGTCAGATCGATTGAATGCTTGACTTGATAATGCAGAGGTACCCCAGTGGGTGCAAAGAAGATGTATTTGTATTCTTCCATGACCTTATCCACTTTCTTCTACTGCATGGAGAGACCTGTCACGAAGGAAATGGATGTGGTTGTGACCTTCTGCTCACTTTGAAAGCGAATCATGAAGAAGACAAAATTCCCGGTCTAAGAGATGACCTTCTTGCATTGCTTGGCAGAGATCAAGGAAATTACAGTAGGTGGGACTACCTCAGGTATTCTATACAATTTCTTGTCCAAAGTAATAATAACACTGTGAGGCCTAGAATCATATACAACATGACATTTCCATAAATAAGGTTGGACCAAAAGAATATCACAAACTTCAAGGGGGGTGACATCACACAATACCTCATCTTCAAAGGGCTTGATGCCATAAGACATGTGACATTGTTGGCTGACGCGAAGACCGCTTCCTTGGTAGAGGCATCCGATGGTGTATGAATATGGGTGTGGTGTTGTCGATAGGGCCAACCGCTTGACAACCTCCATTGAGATGAGGTGTTTATGGTTGCCTCTATTAATGATGAAGTGCAGCGGAGTACCCTTCACCCACATATGTGAATGAAAGAGGCACTCTCCTTCCTCTGGTTCATCAGGTTCACCGGCTTGGAGCTTGGTGGTAGCAACAGAGGCACCAGGTTCTGTGTCAATGATTCATCTTCATTTTTATGGTTCTGACTATGAGACATAACCCACATCTGATTTAGAGGCTTTCACCTCAGCCACTAATGATTTCTTTGAGCGACATTGAGCGGTGTTATGCCAGGGGCTCTTATGGAACTTGCGCCACTTCCCAATGGATTTCTTCATCTTCCCATTGTACTTGTTTATTTGCGACTTAGACTGGTTGTCTTGAGGCTATCCATCCTTTCCCTTCCATTTGTTCTACAGGTTGGGGCTACAAGAGCGGTTGAATCGATAAACTCTCAAGAGATCGTCTTGCCTAACATCTCGTAAACACCATTGGTCATATGGTAAAGAGATTAAAGGGAAGAATGTAGTGCGTCGCTTAAATGGTTAAACCTGTGGTTCTACGCCATTGATCATATGAACATGGTTTGAAGGAAGCTTCGATCTCTGTTATCACAGAGATGAAGGAAATCAATCCATGTCTATGATCGATTTGTGAAAGGAAAGGGGATGCCAGGTGTAACGCTGAAGACCCGGATTGATGATCTCTAGTGGTCCCAAAATTTATTGTAAATGAACAAGTTAGTTATAACTTGTTTCACAAGTCGGCTCAATAACTTAAACAAGTTTTGAGCATAAACAAGTATAAATACAACCATGATTGGTTCACTTGAAACGATGCTTGTGGAGAAAGAGTGGCTTGTGAGGTGAATGAGGCGGATCGGGACTTGAGATCCATGCGAATATAAGAGAGATGTAGAAGTGAAGAAGGCACAAATATATCAGAGGAAAGATAAAGTGAAGAAGGAACAAATTTCAGAGAGAAGATGAAATGCGGTGATGAGCGTTTATGGTATACCTCTAATCATGAGATAGATTTGATTCTATAATGGATCACTGCTAATGGAGTTGAATGAACTCTAGTTGGATAGACTGTGTTCTATCAGCAAGCTGGGTCTTGCTTGAGAGTTGGTGCTCCTTACTTCAGTTGGTGCTGAAACAAATTAGTTGGTGTTGGGAAAATCCTTATTATTATATTCACATATATTCATATAAATTATATACAAACATCTGGTATCTTTTGTTTCCATTGTGATTATGATTTGATTGTTCTTAATCTGTTCAAATATGTTTTAACTACTAACTTAAAGAAGACGAAAAGTTAGAATAGTCCACACACTAATTTACCCCCCCTCTTAGTGTGGGCAATGTGTTCAACAATTGGTATCAGAGGGGGGTTCCTTTAGCACAATTTAACCACTGGAAGGTAGATCCTGAAGAAATGGGTGGACATATGGCTCTCTCCACAATTGAAGCTCCCTTATTTGATGGAACAAATTATTCCTCATGGAGAGAAAATATGAAACAATATTTGAAGTCAAAAGGATCTGAAGTTTGGAATTCAGTAGTAAGCAAGCCCTGGGATTTAACTACATCAAAGAATCTATCCAAGATTACAGTCCAAAGAAGAGTAAGGAAGAACAATGAAGTAGCATTGAAGATTCTTCTCAATGTATTATCAGATACAGTCAAGGCAAGCATAGGACTATGCACATCCGCCAATGACTTATGGCTGAAGTTAGAAAATATGTATCAAATCAAAAGTGAAGACACAAAAGACATTCCTATCAAGGATGAAAATGAAGATTCAACCATCAATAAAGTTAAGGACTCTCCACAATATTTCGATTGCAATAACATTGATATTGAATCCTCCCCTGAAAGTAAAGAAGCAGACTCAAATACAATAACAGAATGTTCTATTAGCATTTATCCCATGGAAGAAGTAGAAGAAGAACTATCAAAGGCCAAACAAAAGGTTTATTGGAGTCTCTGTGAATAACTCTATGACCATAATGAATCAGACTATAGCTATCTTCATGACTACACTGAATAATTTCTTGAAAATAGTCAAAAGCATGTCTTGGAAATAAAGGAAGTGATCAAGGACAATGAAAAGATAATATATGAGCAGGACAATCAGTTAGAAGAGAAAGAAGAGGAGATTGAGAAGCTGAAGAAAAAAATTAGTCAAGTAAAAGAAAAGGAGAAGGAAGATGATGAGCTTAGCAATCAGAAGAATATCCTGGAAATAAAAGAAAAGCTCAAAGACAATGAAGAAATCATATCCGAGAAAAAGATTCAGTTAGAAAACAAAGAAGAAGATATCAAAAGATTGAAAACATAAGTTACTAATCTAACAAAAGAAAAGGAAAAGGAGATCGAAAGATTGAAAAATGAAATCAGTCAAGCAAAGGAAGAGGAGATCGAGAAACTAAAAAATGAAACCAGTCAAGCAAAAGAAGAAAATAAGGAATATGATGAACCAAGAAAAAGCCTTGCAGATCTAAAATAACTAAGGGAAAGCTATGTCAGTCTTAAAATCCAACTTGAAGAAGCCAAAAGGAGAGAGGAGGTAGTGAGGAACCGGTTGGACAAAAAGGAAGAATCTTGTCATGAGCTGGAAGCAGAAGTTGTGAATCTTAGAAAGAAGGTTGAGAAGTCAAACACCCAAATCAAGTTATTGAACAACTCCATGACCTTTGATGAGATCTTGGATAGTCAGAGATCACCAAAAGACAAATCCGGTATTGGATACAACAAGGAAGAAATCAATACTCCTAAGAAACATGATGTAGGTCCTTCATTTGTAAAAGGTGAAAATAGGTCTGACAGAGGTCCTTCATTTGTAAAGAATGAAGATAGGTCTAACACAAATCCTTCGTTTGTAAAGGATGAAGACAGGTCCGACACAACTCCTTCATTTGCAAAAAGTGAAAGAAGATATGATTCAGGTTCTTCATGTTCAAGAAATAAAAGAAACACTACAAAGTTTAGAAGATTAGATCAAGGAAGGCATCCAAGAGATTCTCATACACCTCAAAGCAATTTCAGAAGAGAGACACCTTCATGGATGAATCAAAGAAGGTATGAGAGTGTTTTTAACAATTATTGTTTTTCTTGTAATGAATATGGTCATAAAGCCTTGGATTGTAGGCATCATGGAAGAAAAAAAGTTGGTAGGTTCAACAATAGTATAAAATGTTGGAACTGCAATCATGTTGAACATATTGTTGCACATTGTTACACTATGAGATGCTATAGTTGTGGTGGATATGGCCACAAAGCCTATAATTGTTGGAACTCAAGAAAACAATCAATGGGAAATGTGTCATACAATACAACAAAAGGAGTAAATGAAACATGGAAGAAAAATGAAGTTGTAGTAATAGATGATTAGAGAACAAAGCTCAAGAAACCAGGACACTGACATATGTGGATATAAAATACTGAACACGTGAAGATTGGTGAAATTGATTGTTGCAAAAAGAATGTCAGTCATGTGAAAAGTATAGTATAAACTTTCTCAGACAACTTTAGAGCAATGTACAATAAAGAAACATCTTGGATGAAGATGGATACATCTGGTTAGAGATCGATGAGAATCATGGGCAGATCCAAGAGTTGTTTGAATAAGATGAGATACAATTGCACACTATTCCAGTAGGACAACGACATCCGCAGAAGCAACATTCTGATGTAAAAAATGAGGTACATGACATCCTGTAGAGATAACAGGAGGAGAAACCCCGGCAATAAAAACTACCCTTTTAGAAACAAAGGGGGAGAACAGTTAGTAAAAACTCAAGGGAAGTTTTTGTTAGTAAATAAGAAAGTAATTAGATTAAGTTGTGAAAAGACTCGATCACTACAAAACTTGGTATCAAGAAGACTACTCATTTGAAACACAAAAATCCTAATAAACTGAGATAAGAAGTTAGTAAATCAACAGGGGAAGAAACCTTGTCAGGAAGAGCTACCTTTTCAGAAACAAAGGGGGAGAGTAGTCAGAAGCATAGAGAGAGCATATTGATAGGCAGAGTCATTCAGTTATGGTAGGTAGAACATAATTGCAAGAAGTGTTACCCAAGTTCAGATTCTAGTTAGTAACATACAAAGATTTACCACAGGAGGAAAAATCCTTTGCCATTGATGTCAAGGGGGGAGAGAAACTTCATAAAAGGAAAAATTCATAAGAGGAAAGCATCATCACAGGGGGAGTTTTGTATATGAAGTTAGTGGGTTTCCCTCAATGACAAAGGGGGAGATTGTTGGACAGATTGTCATTGATGTCAATAGTCGATGTGATGATCTATTGTTAATGATGAATTACCACATATGAGATTGTCATTGATGTCAACAAGTATATCAGTTAGCAGAAGATGTCAAAAAGTATGCAGAGATAGAAAACGTAAGATCAGGAGGAGGAGTGAACAATATGAAGATATCAAAAGCTCAGAAGGGAAAACAAAGTATGTTAACAAATGCAGAGATAGGCCGAAGTAATTTCTGATTATTGTTGATCACGATAGGATCAATAATGTTCCTATGATAAAATATCAAGAGGGTTAGCGAATGAAGATCAAAGCTCAGAAGGAAGAAACGCATTGCAGAAGTATCATTGGGATCGATGGAAATATTGAGAAGTCGACCAATGCACAGGAAAATGTGAGAAGTCTCAGTAGCCGTCCGATCAAAGAAATTGATGGAGTTGAGCGTCTCATATAACAGAAAACAATCATATGAGTGACCGTGGGCTTGAGGATCATTGGAGGATCGTGATCGTCGGATCTGCAAGCCAGATCAACGACATGGATAAATTGCAGAGATTGAAAGGAGAATTAAACGACTCTCTAGTTCCAATCCCGCAATTGGCCTAGATTGTCAGATCTCATAGACGCGGATATCAACGACTTTGGTTGATCCAACAAGCAATCAGATTAAGTCGGATTTAGTTGTGACCATCGGATGCAAAATCACTAGATCAACGACAAAGATAGATTACAGAGATTGAAAGGAGAATTAAATATCGCGCTAGTTCCAATCTCACAATTAGTCAAGTCCATTTGATCTTATAGCTTCAAAGATCGACGATCGTGGTTGACTCACCAACATTGCAAAAATTCCAATTGTAGAGTTTGAGTTAAATCACTCGCAAGTTGTGGTTCTGCAATCATCCTTGATTGTGGATCTACTTCAAGAATCTTCACAACTGTTGGATCACTTTTGAGTGGAAGGACAGAATAAGCGGGGAAAAACGATTGAGAATTCGATTATGCGAATTCCCGTTAACCGTCAGATCACTTGCGACTGGAAGGACATGATAAACTAGCAAAGTTGCATCGCAAAAATATCGAGCCATCAATCTAAGATCCTGATCAACAAACAACATTTAGTTTGGGTATAAAGAAGTGAGGAGGTTACGCTATGAAAATTTTGAGATTTGAAATACCCAAAGCCCAGAAGTCCGAAATGAATAAGGACCATCGGATTTGGAGGAAATATGATGATCGTTGGATCAAGTTTGTTGGTTAGCAGACCACGTCAGCAAGGAAATGTGGCAGACCATGTCATCAGACCACATCAACAAATACACATGTCATAATCAAATGATGAAGGTGTCAAGAGGAAATTGGCTCGTTCCATGTCAACAAGTCTCTGAGAGATTTACTTAGGGAGTTTCAAATGTCAAAAGTCCCAAAGTCTCGAAGGATGAAGTTCCGAAGTTACTCTCAGTTGTCGATCTTAGATACCATTCGGATACTATACTGACCATTAGATCAAGGAGATGAACATGTGTCACATAAGGAGATCTACATTGACGTCAGCAAGAAACTGTGACATACCACATCAACAGTCTATGTCAGCAAGAAACTGTGACAGACCACGTCAACAATCTACGTCAGCAAGGACACATGGCACAGTCAGAGAATGACTAGTGTCAATTTCAAATTAACATTTCAGGTACATGAAAATAATGAATCTGATTGACATGTAGCAACTGCTCAACTCGCAACATGTCATCAAGTGACTTAAGTAAGTTACATCACTCTGGGAGTTTTTCTTCGAGAGTTTTACCACCAGCACTCGCCCAAAGTCCCGAAGTCCCGAATGCCGAATACTCGAACTAGACACAAGACGTCTGATCTGAAGATCACTTCCGGAGCACTCTCGACCATTGATCTACTATAGTGGAAGGATAGTGTAAGTGGAAGCGTTAACCGACAGCAAGTGGTATCCACCATTTTATGATTTGCACAGAAGGTGATCACTCTGGAGAAAAGAAGGGGTTGAGATTTGAAATCTCTGAAGTCCGGAGACCCGAAGAAGATCTCGACCATTAATCCGAGAGGGACACGCGTCAACGGTTTTTCAGCTTCGGAAGATTGATGTACGGAGGAAAGAAGGGGTTGAGACTAGAAATATTTGAAGTCTGGAGACCCTAAGGAGATCTCTACCATCAATATGATGTTTGGTTGCATTCTCAACCGTTGATAAAAATACAGTGGAAGGATAGCGTAAGCATAATAGATGAAGTCACGGAGTAAAATGTGGCCATCCATATCATTGCTTGATTAAGTCATGGCCGTTGGATTAAGAAATGAAGGATAGATGTAAGGATAGAATATAATGATTGATCTGGTTCTAAGATATAATGTGAACCGTTCGATTTGTTCGGTGATATCGTATTCGGGAGATTTGAAAGGTTGGAAGTCATGAAGACCCAAAGGGCGAAGACCCGAAGTCCGTCCATCTCATCAAAAGATTGAATCATGACTGTTGAATCGATAAATGCTCAAGAGCTCGTCTCACCTAGTGTCTGGTCAACGCCATTGGTCATATGGTTAAGAGATTAAAGGGCAGAATGTAGTGCGTCGCTTAAATTGTTAAGCCTGTGGTTCTACGCAATTGATCATATGAACATAGTTTGTAGGAAGTGTTGATCTCTGTTATCACATAGATGAAGGAAATCGATCCATGTTTGTGATCGATTTGTGAAAGGAAAGGGGATGCCAGGTGTAACGCTGAAGACCCAGATTGATGATCTCTGGTGGTCCCAAAAGTTATTGTAAATGAACAAGTTAGTTATAACTTGTTGCACAAGTCGGATCAATAACTTAAACAAGTTTTGAGCATAAACAAGTATAAATATAACCATGATTGGTTCACTTGAAATGGTGCTTGTGGAGAAAGAGTGGCTTGTGAGGTGAATGAGGCGGATTGGGACATGAGGTCTGTGCAAATATAAGAGAGATGTAGAAGTGAAGAAGGAAAAAATATATCAGAGGAAAGATAAAGAAAAGAAGGCACAAATTTCAAACCCTGTTCATATGATCAATGGCGTAGAACCATAGGCTTAAGAATTTAAGTGATGCACTACATTTCTCCCTTTAATATCTTTACCATATGACCAATGGCATTGACCAAATGCTAGGCGAGACGATCTCTTGAGTGTCTATTGATTCAACGATCACTATTGAATCTCCCGATGAGATGGACGATTGTCAGGACTTCGAGTCTTCGCCCTTCGGGTCTTCGTGGCTTCCAACCTTTCAAATCTCCCGAATACGATATCACCGAATAGATCAAACGGTTCACATTATATCTCAGAACCAAATCAATGGTTATATTCGATCCTTACATATATCCTTAATTGCTTAATCCAACGGTCAATAATTAATCAAGAAATGAGATGGATGGCCACCTTTTACTCCGCAACTTCGTCTATTATTCTTACGCTATCTTCCACTGTATTTTGATCAACAGTTGAGAATGCAATCGAACATCAGATCAACAGTCAAGATCTCCTTCGGGTCTCTGGACTTCAGAGATTTCGAGTCTCAACCCCTTCTTTCCTTCATATGTCAATATTCTGGAGTTGACAAACTACTGACACGTGTCCCTCTTGGATTAACGGTCGAGATCTCCTTCGGGTCTCCAGACTTCAGAGATTTCAAATCTCAACCCCTTCTTTTCTCTGGAATGATCACCTGCTGTGCAAGTCATAAAATGGTGGAGACCACTTGTTGTCGGTTAACGCTTCCACTTACACTATCCTTCCACTATAGTAGATCGACGGTCGAGAGTGCTCTCAAAGTGATCTTCAGATCAGACGTCTCGTGTCCACTTCGGGTCTTTGGCATTCGAGACTTCGGGACTTTGGGCTAGTGCTGGTGGTAAAACTCCTGAAGAAAAACTCCCAGAGTGATGTAACTTACTTGTGTTACTTGATGATGTGTCATGAGCCGAGAAGTTTCCACGTGTCACTCATATTCGTGATTTACACGTACCTAAAATGCCGATTTCAACTTGAAAATTGTCATTCTTTGACTATGCCACGTGTCCTTGCTGACATAGAATGTTGATGTGGTCTTAGTTTCTTGCTGACGTAGACTACTGACGTGGTCTGTCACAGTTTCTTGTTGACGTGGTCTCAGTTTCTTACTGATGTAGACTGCTGATGTGGTCTGTCACAGTTTCTTGCTGATGTCGACGTAGATCTCCTGATGTGACACATGTTCATCTCCTTTATCTAACAGTCAGGATAGTATCCGAAGGGTATCTCAGATCGAAGACTAAGAGTAACTTCAGAACTTCATCCTTCGGGACTTCGTGACTTTTGACATTTGAAACTCCCGAAGTAAATCTCTCATTGTGATGTAACTTGCTTACATCACTTGTTGACATGGCACGAGCCAATTTCCTCTTGACACTTGTCATCATCTGATTATGCCATGTGTATTTGTTGACGTGGTCTGCTGACATGGTCTGCCACATGTCCTTGCTGACGTGGTCTGCCACATGTCCTTGTTGACGTGGTCTGCTGACCAACGAACCTGATCCAACGGTCATCGTATTTCCTCCAAATCGGATGGTCCTTATTCATTTCAGATTTTTGGGCTTCGGGTATTTCAAATATCAAACTTTCCGGAGTGTAACCTACTCACTTCTTTATACCCAAAACAAATGATGTTAGTTGATCAGGATCTTAGATCGATGGATCAATCTTTCTGCGATGCATATTTTCTATCTTATCCTCTCCTTCCACTAGAAAGTGATCCGATGGCTGACGGGAATTCACATAATCAAATTCTCAATCGTTTTGCCCTGCTTATCCTGTCCTTCCACTCAAAAGTGATCCAATGGTTGTAAATATTCTTGAAGCAGATCCACGATCAAGGATGATTGTCGAACCAAAAATTGCGAGTGATTTAACTTGTCACCCAAACTCCACAATTGGAAGTTGTGCATTGTTGGTGATTCAACCACGATCGTCGATCTTCGAAGCTATAAGATCTGATGGTCCTGACTAATTGTGGGATTGGAACTAGTGTGATATTTAATTCTCCTTTGGATCTTCGCAATCTATCCCTGCCGTTGATCTGGTGATTGCGCATCCGATGGTCACAACTCAATCCGACTTAATCTGATCTCTTGTTGGATCAACCACAGTCGTTGATATCCACGTCTATGAGATCTGACGATCTAGGTCAATTGCGGAATTGGAACTAGCGATTCGTTTAATTCTCCTTCCGATCTCCGCAATTTATCCTTGCCGTTGATCTGGCTTGCAAATCTGAAGATCACAATCCTCCAACGATCCTCAAGCCCATGGTCACTCTTATGACCATCGTCCGTTATATGATATGATCAACACCATCAATTTCCTTGATCGAACTGCTGCTGAGACTTCTCACCTTTTCCTGTGCATTGGTCGACTTCTCAATATTTCCATCGATCCCGACGATACTTATGCAATGTGCTTCTTCCTTCCGAGCTTTGATCTTCATTCGCTAACCCTCCTGAGATTTTATCATAGGAACATTTTTTATCCTATCGTGATCAACAATAATCATGAATTGCTTCAGCCTATCTCTGTATTTTCTAACATACTACGTTTTCTCTTCTGAGATTTTGATATCTGCATATTGTTCACTCCTCCTCCTGAGCTTACGCTTTTGATCTCTGCATACTTTTTGACATATTTTGCTAACTTATATACTTGTTGACATCAATGACAATATTATCTATGGTAATTCATCATTAACAACATATCAACACATCGAATGTTGACATCAATGACAATCTGTCCAATAGATAGTGCAGAGGTACCCCAGTGGGTGTAGAGAATATGTCTTTGTATTATTCCACGACCTTATCCACTTTCTTCAACTGCATGGAGAGACCTGTCGCGGAGGCCATGGATGTGGTTGTGACCTTCTACTCACTTTGAGAGCGAATCATGAATAAGACAAACTTCCCGGTCTGAGAGATGACCTTCTTGCATTATTTGGCAGAGATCAGGGAAATTACAGGAGGTGGGACTACCTCAGGTATTCTATACAATTTCTTGTCCAAAGTAAAAATAACATTGTGAGGCCTAGACTCATATACAACATGAAATTTCCATAAATAAGGTTGGACCAAAAGAATATCACAAACTTCAAGGGGAGTGACATCACACAATACCTCATCTTCGAAGGGCTTGATGCCGTAAGACATGTGACATTGTTGGCTGACGCAGAGATCGCTTCCTTGGTAGAGCCATCCAATGGTGTATGAATATGGGTGTGGTGTTGCCGGAAGGGCCAACCTCTTGACAACCTCCGTTGAGATGAGGTTTTTATGGCTACCGCTATCAATGATGAAGTGCAACAGAGTACCCTTCACCCACATATGTGAATGAAAGAGTCACTCGTCTTCCTTTGGTTCATCAGGTTCACCGGGTTGGAGCTTGGTGGTAGCAACGATGGAACTAGGTTCTGTGTCAATGATTCATATTCCTTTTTATGGTTCTGACTATGAGTCAGAACCCGCATCTGATTTAGAGGCTTTCACCTCAGCCACCAATGATTTCTTTGAGCGACATTGAGTGGTGTTATGCCGGGGGCTCTTATGGAACTTGCACCACTTCCCAATGTCTTTCTTCGTCTTCCCATTGTACTTATTTATTTGTGACTTAGACCGGTTGTATTGAGGCTGTCCATCCTTTCCCTTCCATTTGTTCTACAAGTTGGGGCTACCCTTTCCCTGCTTCTAATGTGAGGGGTTCCTAGACCCAAACTGCCATGTCTTTTGTTTAAGCTTCTGCTTGATTTTGACAACATATCGATAGGTAATTCTCAAGGATGAGATGTCCAGAAACTCCATTTCTGTTTGGATGTATCTATGCAGACCACTGTGATACTTGAGCACTAGATGTCGCTTAGAGTCTTTGATACCCATCTTGGTGTGTAATGTGTGGAAGACATTTTTGAACTCTGGCACTGTTTGGTCCCTTTCATGTCGTAGTGTGGTCCATCTTGTATATAAGTTGTCATAACTACCAACATGGTAGTATAGTTCCTTAATAACATCCCTGAAAGAACCCTAGGTGGGTGCGACTACAAATAATGGAGATTCCTCTGTTGCCTTTTTATCATAGAAAGTCTCCCACCAATATTTGACATGGGGGATGACCTTAAGGAGCGCAAATGTAATATTTTCTCTATCGGAAAAGTTATGGACAAAAAAATACCCTTCTAGCAGATTTAACCATGTGTCTACAACATCCGCATATATATGACCTTCAGATATAGGAATATCAAAATTGATCTGTACCTTGAAGGGGGCGACGCCTCTGCTTGAGGAAGATGCATTGCCTGTTGGCAGTCATCGAAGGATTTGCGCAAAACTATCCATCATCTCGTTCCTTTTTCGCGCGAGGGCTTCCTCGAGAAACATTTTGAAAGGATATCATATCCCCTCGTATTTATTGTCTCCCACCATGGAAGGTTGCTTGGGTGTACGAGAGAATTTTTCCTCAAGAGAAACAAGCTAGAGACCCAACTCTCTATACCCTGACCTCGTCGGGGAAATGCACTAAGAACGACAAGGAGCAGACTGCTCTGATACCACTTATCTAGATTTTATGGATGGAAAGAAATGAAATACAGATCTATAATATTAACACATAGATGCAATGAAAAATAACATAGATATAGTAAAACTTTACTTCTATTTAATAAATAAATATGCTGAAACTGTAAAAATGCATACTGAAACAATCTTGCTCGAATGGTGGTAGCTAATATCTGAGAAGAGATATGGCGGCTACGGGAATTCGTATGAGCACATTACAATGAGGAATATATGCCCTTTTAGCATCAAGAAGTAATGAGAAAACCCTAGACATCCAAAAACCTAACCCTAGGAGATGAAGCACCAAAATTTATGTGGGCCCTGATGGGGTAAGTTGATACATCAACTTCCCTGGGTCGTAGATTTTGCATACGATCTTTGTTTTATGTGCACGATTCCTGTTGGAAAGGTATATCCAAGGAATACACACTTTTCGATATCACTCTAACTATATCTACAATGTGGCTATAACGAGCCCAAAAAACGTTGTTTACGATCTCAAAACGACCCCACAAGTTTATGACCCAAAAAGCTAGGAAATAACTGCCAAGATGAAAACTACATGTGAGCCAGTTGAAACAGATGGGTGGCCACCGATATCCACCTGGATCAGTAACACTTATTTATGTTGTGATGAAGCACCTAGAAAATGAACGATTAACCCCTACTATTTTTTTGTTCATTTGGAGAATATGAGATATTTAAGTAAATAATAGTTGGATCTGGACTTGCATTTCTTGCATTTGATAATGCGAAGAACCTTTTTTACATAGTTCTCCCATTAATGTTTGGGAAGTTTACAATTTCCATGTTGTTTAATCAATACTATTTTTCAACTATCCTTATTCCATAATATTGATGTCAATATAATCCAAAAAGATGCATTGAATGGTTGTCTTGAAACCCAAAAAGCCATTTATTATTGTTATTGCCATGTTTGTGGGTGGAACCATTTGTTATTGTTATTACCATGTTTGTGGGTGGAACATTTGTTAGTGTTATTACCATGTTTATGGTTGAATATAATATAAATTTTGTTGTTATAGTGTTGTTGTCTCTTTAATGTAGTGAACCCAATCTCACACTTCCTTTTCATTGAGTTTTTCTGATGCAGGAGCATCTCAAGCGAGACAACGCAGAGACAACGAACAGCTAGACAAGCCCAGTGCAAATTTTGAAATCACCTTGAAATTGATGTGCAATCTTAAATGAAGCCATTAAGAAGGAGCACACTTGTATAATGTAAACGGACCTTGAGCGATTTGCTCTCGTCCTTAGTAGATAAAAGGAATTTATAGTAGTTAATGCAAGTAGGTAGAATTGAATGTGTAGATTAGACAATTTTAGAGCGCAAGAGGGAAACGAGATATAGACACCCTCATTGTGTATTGTAACATGGAGAAGAAGCTGCATTAGTGTATGAAGAGCATGCAAAGAGCTGTGTAAGAACACCCATGTACAGATATTTGGATTAATAGAAAGAGTTTGATTCAAATTCATGGTTTCATGTTTGTTCTCTGTGTATTGATGTTGAATGATATGCTCATGAATGTTTGCTTCTTGTTATACATTTTCCTTATATGCTGTGTATGTGATTTCATGTTTTGAGTTTGAAGTCTGAAAGGAAGTAGGAATGAGTTTCAATTGTTTATCTATCTGAACAAGGGTTCCTGCAAGGAGTGCAGTCGAATTGTCCGCAAGGAGTGCATTGACAAAGGGTTCAGATAGGGATAACTTTTGTTCTCATTCACACAAAAGGTGCAGTTGGGCACAGGATCCATGCAAGGAGTGTGTAGGCTGACCGAAGTCTCAGGGTTGTGGACCTGAGTGAAGCATTGCGAGACTGCTGCTGCAAGTGTGCGCAGGGTCGAAGGAAATTCATCACTTAGAAGTGTCTTAAGGTTGCTGCAAGGAGTGCGTGCAAGAGTCTTCACTAAGATTTGGAGTTATAAGGAAGCTCAAGAAGGATAAAGCCTCATAATCATTGAAAGGGTTGCACAAAAGTTATACCTGGAAGAATTAGGAAGGCATCGTAAGTTTGCGCCGTAGGTGGACAAGTTGGTGGAGAAACACTTAGCTATTCACAGAAGTCACCAAGGAAGAACGAATGGTCGGAATTCTCTGAGGAGGTTTCACGAAATCCCGTGAGCCATCAAATCTCACGAAAGAGAAAGTGAGTTACCGCGAGTATTTCAGAAGGTTCTAAGCTTAGGAGGAGTAGGACCGAAGATCCAAGCCACAAGGGTCGTTGGGCTCGCAAGAGAATCCCTATTTCAGGGTTTCGTAGGTTGAAGTCCCGTAAACTTGGCAACGAGAATCACGAAATCACAAAACACGAAATCCTGAAAGATAAGAGAATGAAGTGGGGTCACAAGAGTTATCGAAGTGGACAGGTGGTGCACCACTGACACAGAGTCAACCTTTGTTGACCGTTTCGGAGATTCATGGAGTGAAGTTCCAAAAACATTGCATCAGGATTCGCGATACCGCGAAGTCTGAAATCCTGACAGAAGTTAAGGGGTGTTGAAAGTCAAATATCGTGAGTGTATCGGAGTTTCGGCATATCAGGATTCGAAAGTCGGGGAGACAAGTTGCTCGACATCGCGGCCACCGAAATCGTGATAAGGAAAATCCCGAAAGGAAAAGGAAAGGTCAGCGTTGACTGTTTCGGGTTTTGGGTATTCGAGAGACCAACGCCTGACCACTGGATTCGCGAAGTTGAGAAGTCCGATCTCCCAAGTGTAAAGAGGGGATCCCGTGAGAGTTTGTTGTGGGTGCAAATTTTCCGATAGGGAAATAGAAGAGTTGTTTAGAGTTCTTCGGGCCAGTGGTAAAGGAAAGATCCTGTGCTGACATGGACCTTCTGACCTGCGGGTTGAGAGGTTGCACACGTCGACGTCAAAGTGGTATCAGAGCACATAACGGTTCTTTTCTTTCTATAGCAGAGAAGAAAATAAGAATTCACCATGCCGCCAAGGAGAAGGGACAGGCAAACACCCGATCCACCAGAGGATAGGGAAATTCCGAGAAGAAGAGGTAGGCAGATGACAGATCCAACCATGGAGAGAGAGATGCGTGATCTATGAGCTAGACTCGAAGACATGGAGATGACACAAAGACGCACAGTCAGTGCTGGGGATCTCAATGATTCCGAAAGTGAAATTGAGGCTGAACATGAGGAAGAAGTTGTAGTTGAAGATGCAGCAAATGAACATTTGATCAGATCTATTGCAGGAATGGGTGCAAGAGCGAAGATGGACATTCCAGTTTATGAGGGAAATCTAGATGCAGAGGAGCTTCTAGACTGGATTAGAGCTCTAGACACATACTTTGACTTTGAAGATGTCAAAGAGGACAAGAAAATCAAGCATGTTGTCACTAGATTGAAGGGACATGCAGCATTGTGGTGGGATGAACTACAAGATGACAGACGCTGCAAGGGAAAGCAAAAGATCAAAAGCTGGGATAGAATGATCATGAAGATGAAAGTGAAATTCATCCCCAGAGATTATCAAATTACTCTGTTCAGGAGAATGCAGAACCTGAGGTAGAAGCTGATGACAGTGAAAGAATACACTGAGGAATTCTACAAGCTGAACATCAAGGCAGGTCATCGGGAGAGCGATGATGAAAAAGTTGCCAGATATATGAATGGCCTGAGATATGATATCCAAGATGAGATGAGCATGGTAACTGTTCGAACGGTGGAAGATGCTTATCAGATGGCTCTGAAAGCGGAAGAGAAGTTGAGCCGAAGGAAGGGTCAGAGAGGCCGAGGCAAGAGTCATCCCAGAGGCAAATCAGTTGCCCAGGACAAAAACCAGAAGCCCAAGGAGGACTGGAAGAAACCTCAGACTCGAACTGAGAGGGGTGGAACCTCACAGAGAGGGAAACATACTGAGCAGAGAGGAGATTATGCTGACAACAATACTTTTCCTCGTACTAGAGGTAGAGGAAGAGGAAGAGGTGGAGTAATAACATGCTTCACATGTGGAAAGAATGGGCACAAGTCTTACGAGTGTCCAGAAAAAAAGAAGGAGAGTGGAGAAGCTCACATCACCGAAGCACAGAGGTGGGATGTTGAGGTAGAAGACGCTGAAGGCGGAAGATCGCTGATGATGCGAGCATCTCTTTTGACACCAGAGAAGGAGGTGGAGAGTTCAGTCCAAAGAACTAGACTTTTCAGGACTGCTTGCAAGACCAAGGACAAGGTATGCAAGATCATTGTAGATAGTGGTAGCACAAATAATCTTGTTTCTACAGAGATGGTGGAAAATTTGGAGTTGGAGACGATTGATCATCCAAGCCCATACATAATTTCGTGGCTACAAAAAGGACATCAGGTAACTGTCACTAAACAATGTTTAGTTGAATTTAAGATATGAGGATATAATGACAAGATACTCTGTGAGGTTATTCCTATGGATGTTTGTCATCTATTGCTGGGTAGACCATGGCAATATGACATGAATGTGATTCATGATGGGAGAATGAACACATACACCCTAGAGAAGAATGGGAGGACTCACATGTTGCTTCCAATTAAGGATAAGGAGGTGAAGCTGGAAGTAAGAAACACTATACTTCTCATGAGTGGGAAGGAACTTCTTACAGAGATTAAGAAGAAGGAGGAACCGCAATTCATTGTGGTCAGAAAACCGAAAATTGTTTTGACGAGCACAAGGGTGAATGATTTACCAGAAGAGGTTCAGGAACTGTTGGAAGAGTTCACTGACATAGTAGTGGACGAATTACCTCGTTCGTTGCCACCGATCAGAAGTGTGAGTCACCATATTGATCTCATACTAGGAGCCAGTTTTCCAAATAAATCCACGTATAGATTGATGCCACAAGAGAATGAAGAGGTTAAAAGGCAAGTCCAGGAGTTGTTGGACAAAGGTTTGGTCAGGGAAATCTTGATTCCATGTGCTATTCCAACAATACTCAGTCCTAAGAAAGACGAAGGCTGGAGGATGTGTACTGACTTGAGGGAGATCAACAAGATAACCATCAGGTACAGATTTCCATTGCCGAGGATGGATGATCTGATGGATTGCTTGAGTGGAGAAAAGTATTTTTCAAATATTGATTTGAAAAGAGGTTATCATCAAATCCGCATGAGAGAAGGTGATGAATGGAAGACAACATTCAAAACCAACGAAGGGTTGTATGAATGGCTTGTTATGCCATTTGGCTTAACAAATGCACCAAGTACCTTCATGAGGTTGATGTACGAAGTCCTGAAGGAGTTCATCGGAAAATTTGTCATTGTGTATTTGGATGACATACTAGTTTTCAGTAAAACAGTGGCAGAGCATCTGAAGCATTTGGCTACAGTGATGCAGAGACTACAGCAGGAGAAGCTGTTGATAAACATGAAGAAGTCCTCATTCATGAATGTTAGGATATTTAGACACTTAGGAGTTAGTTAATATCTACTTGGTCTAATATGTCGTTAGGTAAAAGTGTGTTTCTTTAGTATGCATTTGTAGTTAGGCAATCCGACGGTCACGATATGTTCCCGACATAGAGTGATCCGACGGTTCATAATCTCCTCGATCTTAACGGCCATTGATCTGTGGCTTAGCACCCGATTGGTCCATGATATCTATTTAAAGAGCATGGAGGGTCATTTTCCGATGATCGATTGTGAGAAAATCTCTTGTAAAATCTCTCTGTAATCTTTTTCTTTGCATTAATAAACTGCTCCAAGTGGTCGCGTTGGCTGGGGCCGTGGATGTTTCCCTGTAGGGGTTTTACCACGTGAAAACATCGGTGTGTTGATATTTGATCTGGTTATGTGAGTGGTTACTGAAGGTGTTCGTCCTCTGTTGGAATACCTGTGTTGTCGAACATGGTATCAGAGCCTGTTTGAAGACCCGCTCCTGTTGTAGATCGAGATCGTGAAGCCGAGTTTCCTAATCTCCATTTTCTATCATTTCTGTACATTTCTGGGTTGAAAGGACTGTTCCATTGCATCCGGAGCATGCTTTTCATTTAGGAACACTTTTCATTTCACTCGAAAAGGTTTCTGTTTGCCCAAGATACGACCATTACATTCAGAATCCGGAGGTATAAAGTCTGAATACGCATTTTTAAATTTTTGCAAAGTTTTGATTTTATTTCGGTTTGTATTTTTTTTTCCGGGCTGCTACTCTTTTAAATCTGCATATGCTCTTTTCCCCGCGCCTTGTGCGATCTTGGAAAATCAGAAACAAATAGGAAAAGGTGCATCTTCCGGGTAAGCTAACTGAGATCTAACCCTTGTTGTCATCGAGAAGATAAATTTTTTTCTTGTGTGAAAAGAGTTTTTTTGGAGCATGCTCTCCAAGGCCGTCTTCCACAACAACAACAACAACACCCCCAATCCTCCTTCTGAACATTACAATATGTTTTTCTAGACTAGTTGGTTAAAACTTGCCTTAT
>ML823190.1:28722-56234 GCA_009831015.1 Picea engelmannii
TATGGATGTTTGTCATCTATTGCTGGGTAGACCATGGCAATATGACATGAATGTGATTCATGATGGGAGAATGAACACATACACCCTAGAGAAGAATGGGAGGACTCACATGTTGCTTCCAATTAAGGATAAGGAGGTGAAGCCGGAAGTAAGAAACACTGTACTTCTCATGAGTGGGAAGGAACTTCTTATAGAGATTAAGAAGAAAGAGGAACCACAATTCATTGTGGTCAGAAAACCAAAAATTGTTTTGACCAACACAAGGGTGAATGATTTACCAGAAGAGGTTCAGGAACTGTTGGAAGAGTTTGCTGACATAGTAGTGGACAAATTACCTCGTTCGTTGCCACCGATCAGAAGTGTGAGTCACCATATTGATCTCATACTAGGAGCCAGTTTTCCAAATAAAGCCACGTTCATATTGACGCCACAAGAGAATGAAGAGGTTAAAAGGCAAGTCCAGGAGTTGTTGGACAAAGGTTTGGTCAGGGAAATCTTGAGTCCATGTGCTATTCCAACAGTACTCAGTCCGAAGAAAGATGGAGGCTGGAGGATGTGTACTGACTCGAGGGCGATCAACAAGATAACCATCAAGTACATATTTCCATTGCCGAGGATGGATGATCTGATGGATTGCTTGAGTGGAGCAAAGTATTTTTCAAAGATTGATTTGAAAAGCGGTTATCATCAAATCCGCATGAGAGAAGGTGATGAATGGAAGACAACATTCAAAACCAACGAAGGGTTGTATGAATGGCTTGTTATGCCGTTTGGCTTAACAAATGCGCCAAGTACCTTCACGAGGTTGATGTACGAAGTCTTGAAGGAGTTCATCGGAAAATTTGTCATTGTGTATTTGGATGACATATTGGTTTTCAGTAAAACAGTGGCAGAGCATCTGAAGCATTTGGCTACAGTGATGCAGAGACTACAACAGGAGAAGATGTTGATAAACATGAAGAAGTCCTCATTCATGAAGACAAAGCTCATTTACTTGGGGTTTGTTATTTCCGCAAATGAGTTGAGGATGGATCCAGATAAGGTGGAAGTGATCAAGAATTGGCCATCACTGAAGAATATCTTTGAGGTGAGAAGTTTTCACGGATTGGCTAGTTTCTACCGGAAGTTCATCAGGAATTTCAGTGGAATTAGCGCAGCGATGATGGACATAGTGAAGAAAAGACACAAATCTTTTCACTGGACAAAAGAAGATGAAAATAGTTTTAATCCGTTGAAGAGAAAGATCACGGAATAACCAGTTCTAGTGTTGCCGGATTTCCAAAAGACATTTCAGGTGAAATGCGATGCTAGTGGATTCGCAATCGGGGCAGTCTTGAGTCAGGAAGACATGCCGATAGCATACTTCAGCGAGAAGATGAATGAAGCGAAAGTGAAATACTCCACTTATGATAAGGAGTTTTATGCTATTATACAAGCACTGAAGAAATGGAGGCATTACTTGATCCCGAAAGAATCTGTCTTATACAGTGACAATCATGCATTGCAGTTTGTGACTCAACAGGAAAAGTTGAATCAAAGACATGTCAAATGGGTTGAGTATATGCATAATTTCACTTTTGTGATTAAACATATTTCTGGTACTTCTAACAAAGTTGATGATGCTTTGAGCAAGAAGTGTTTGCTATTGCAGGAGTTCAGGGTCAAAACATTGGGTTTTGATGACCTCGGGGACATGTACGCAGATGATCAGGATTTTAAAGAGGCGTACGAAGCAACTGAGAATCCAATTCTTAGAGACAAGAGCTAATGGACATAATACATGATTCAGGAAGGGTTACTGTTCAAGGGTAATCAACTGTGTATTCCGAAATGCTCCATGAGGGAGAATTTGCTGAAGGAGAAACACAATGGAGGATTGGCAGGGCACTATGGTCACGACAAGACATTCGCAAAATTGAATGAGTCATATTTTTGGCCGGGAATGCGAGCAGATGTCAAGAGATTCGTAGACAGATACATAATTTTCCAGCATTCAAAGGGAAAGAAACAGAATGCGGGGTTTTATCAACCATTGCCCATACCTGAAAGGCCGTGGGATGCAATCAGCATGGATTTTGTATTGGGGTTGCCAAGAACACAAAGAGGTTTTGACTCAATATTTGTGGTGGTGGATAGATTTTCCAAGATGGCACACTTCATTCCATGTCAGAAAACCAGTGACTCAACTCACATTGTGAATCTGTTTTTCAAAGAAGTCATTCGACTTCATGGTTTGACAAGGAGTATAGTTTCGGACAGAGATACAAAGTTCATAGGGAACTTTTGGAGGACCTTATGGAAGAATTTGGGAACTAACTTATCTTTTAGTTCAGCTTATCATCCTTAGATGGATGGACAGACAGAGGTGGTAAACAAAAGTCTCGGAGACTTGCTGAGAAGCTTGGTGACAAAACACCATAGCCAGTGGGACAACATATTACCACAGGCAGAGTTTGCTTATAATGACTCAGTTAACAGAAGCACAAGGCAGAGTCCATTTCAGATTGTCTATGGCATGCAGCCGAGAGGAATTTCTGAATTGAGAGATTCAGAATAGATTTCAACTAGGAGCGCTAGTGCAGAAGATTTCGCAGAGGCGATGAAGGAACTTCACAACCAGGTGAAGGGGAGGTTGCAGAGTTCAAGCCAGGAATATAAGCGCAGATCAGATCAACACAAGAGACAACTTCATTTCGAAGTTGGTGATTTGGTTCTGGCACATTTGAGAAAGGAAAGGTTCTCGAGAGGGATATATAATAAGCTGAAGATGAAGAAAATTGGGCCATGTAGGGTCTTAAAAAAATTTGGGACGAATTCTTACGAGATTGAATTACCCGATGGGATCGGAATTTCTCCGATATTCAATATCTCAGATTTGTACCCATATAAAGCTGAGGAAACAAGGATAGGAAATGAGCAGCCAGTGATCCAGTGGAAAAAACAGATGCCAGTGGCAGAAAAGCTGCAGATGGAGTGCATACTGGACAAGAGGGTCAGTAGAAAGACCAGGCGAAAAAAATACTTTGAATATTTGGTCAAATGGAAGGGCCATCCAGTTGAAGATGCCATCTAGGAGAACGAAGTAGAGATCCAGAGGCATAGACAGACTGTGCACGAGCTCATGGACAGGAGCCCATGAAAATTTTCAAGCAAGGGAGTATGATGCAGGAGCATCTCAAGCGAGCCAACGCGGAGACAACGAACAGCTGGACAAGCCCAGTGCAAATTTTGAAATCACCTTGAAATTGATGCGCAATCTTAAATGAAGCCATTAAAAAGGAGCACACTTGTATAATGTAAACGGACCTTGAGCGATTTTCTCTCGTCCTTAGTAGATAGAAGGCATTTATAGTAGTTAATGCAAGTAGGTAGAATTGAATGTGTAGATTAGACAGTTTTAGAGCACACGAGGGAAACGAGATATAGACACCCTCATTGTGTATTGTAACATGGAGAAGAAGCTGCATTAGTGTATGAAGAGCATGTAGAGAGTTGTGTAAGAACACCCATGTACATATATTTGGATTAATAGAAAGAGTTTGATTCAAATTCATGGTTTCGTGTTTGTTCTCTGTGTATTGATGTTGAATGATATGCTCATGAATGTTTACTTCCTGTTATACATTTTCCTTATATACTGTGTATGTGATTTCATGTTTTGAGTTTGAAGTCTGAAAGGAAGTAGGAATGAGTTTCAATTGTTTCTCTATCTGAACAAGGGTTCCTGCAAGGAGTGAAGTCGAATTTTCCGCAAGGAGTGCGTTGACAAAGGGTTCAGATAGGGATAGCTTTTGTTCTCATTCACACAAAAGATGCAGTTGGGCACAAGAGTCGTGCAAGGACTGCGCAGGCTGAGCGAAGTCTCAGGGTGTGGACCTGAGCAAAGAATTGAGAGACTGCTACTGTAGGTGTGCGTAGGGTCGAAGGAAATTCAACACTTAGAAGTGTCTGAATGTTGTCGCAAGGAGTGCGTGCAAGAGTCTTCACTAAGATTCAGAGTTATAAGGAAGCTCAAGAAGGATAAAGCCTCATAATCGTTGAAAGGGTTGCACATAAGTTATACCTGGAAGAATTAGGAAGGCATCGTAAGTTTGCGCCGCAGGTGGACAAGTTGATGGAGAAACACTTAGCTATTCACAGAAGTCGCCAAGGAGGAACGAACGGTCAGAATTCTCTGAGGAGGATTCGCGAAATCCCGTGAGCCATCAAATCTCACGGAAGAGCAAGTGATTTACCACGAGTATTTAAGAAGGTTCTAAGCTCAGGAGGAGTAGGACCGAAGATCCAAGCCACAAGGGCCGTTGGGTTCACAAGAGAATCCCTATTTCAGGGTTTTGTAGGTTGAAGTCCCGTAAACTTGGCAACGGGAATCGCGAAATCATGAAACGCGAAATCCTGAAAGCTAAGAGAACGACGTGGGGCCACAAGAGTCAGTGAAGTGGACAGGTGGCGCACCACTGACATGGAGTCAACCTTCGTTGACCATTTCAGAGATTCATGGAGTGAAGTTCTGAAAACATTGCATCAGGATTCGCGATACCGCGAAGTCCGAAATCCCGACAGAAGTTAAGGGGCGTTGAAAGTCAAAGCTCGCGAGTGTATCAGAGTTTCAACATATCGGGATTCAGGAGTCGGGGAGACAAGTTGCTCGACATCGCGACCGCCGAAATCGCGATAAGGAAAATCCCGAAAGGAAAAGGAAAGGTCGACGTTGACTGTTTCGGGTTTCACGGATTCGAGAGACCAACACCTGACCACTGGATTCGCGAAGTTGCGAAGTCCGATCTCCCAAGTGTAAAGAGGGGATCCCGTGAGAGTTTGTTGTGGGTGCAGATTTACCGATAGCGAAATAGAAGAGCCGTTTAGATTTCTTCGAGCCAGTGGTAAAGGAAAGATCCTGTGTTGACGTGGACCTTCCGACCTGCGGGTTGAGAGGTTGCGCGCGTCGATGTCATTTTCCATGGATCCCTTTCTTCTAACCCCTCTTCCTTAGGATAAATATTAATATGTCTTAATAAGATTGACAAGTAAAATATTAAGTAAAATAGGAAAGAAACATAAGCTACTTTTATTTTGTGGAGATTCATGTGTTCAATGATATTTCCATGTGTTGTTGCAGCATTTTCATTTCATAAATTCTAGGAAAACTTCCCCTTGAAGTTTTGAGTGAACAATTATAAATATTATTTATATATGGATGGTTACTCAATGGAATGGGAAATACAATGAATACATTCATTTTATTTCATTGTGGGGAAACCCATATATTAAATTTGGACATTTAGTGGACATGGAATTAAAACATCAAACCCTAAATGTTTAAGTCCACTCTAAGCCAACTTGATGTTCATTGTGTGAGGGACCTTCTAAGGTTTTAGGGTTTGAAAACACAGATGGACTCCTTTGTTGTCTCCAGTGTTGGTTTCCAATACCTAAAGGTGCATATTCAGTGCTCACTCAACCCTAACCCTTTAGGAAGGTCTTCATCTTCATATAATTCCAATTTTGGCACCACAAACCAATCTGTTAATCTTGCCTCCAAATGATCTGATTTTTTAGTATTGTCATTCCTTGAAGAAAATTCAAATAAATTACCAATAGAAACAACTGGAAAGATTCTAAAGTTATAGGTGCCCCATGGATTTGAACATATGTAGATGAGACGATGCCATATATTTATGAAAATTGACTATTGAATACACTTTCTCCATCATGAAGGGGAGCTCAATTGTGAAGTCTTTTCTCCAAAATAGAGAGCAAGTCTATTTTGGATTGGATTTTTGAAAGGAGAATTCATGAATTATGCACCATCTAGATCTAGAACTTACACTTTATATTGATGTACAACATATCCCAATGATGTATACCCACCCATGCCCTAGTTGCACCCATTTAACCAAATAAAAAAGAGCATGCTCTACTTCTAAAAACAACGTTGTTGAAGCGAGATGAAAGGAGAGGCAACTCATTCACATGTGATGTGATGAGGTGAGGGTTTGATTTTCTTTCCCACTACAATTTATGAAGACGATGTTCCTTCTGAGAAATGTTCTGGACATTTTGAATACCAAGGTATGGAACATAGTACCAACAAAATCATTATACTTCCTATCAAAATATGGGCACTACCATCGACACTTCATGCATTCATAATTTCCAAGGATTTTTAATCCTAAATAATCAATAAATATCACCAATTACATGCCAAATGTGTTTCAACAATGCCTGCAATTTCTATTATAGGTGAGGAAAATGAGGATTTTTTTGGCATAGGGCTAGACACCAAAAGGTTTTTTCGTCTCTTGATAGACTATGCTGAAATGAAAGACTTGATATCGGGTAGGAAGCTTCACACCAACATGATAAAAATAGGGATTGAGCTCAATAACTATTTGGGCATAGGGCTCGCCATTATGTATGTAAAAAATGGGAGACTAGAGGATGCACACCAAGTGTTTGAAAAAATGCTTGAATGAAATGTGGTGTCTTGGATCAGAATCATCACAAGATATGCTAAGAATGGGATATTAGAGGATGCATGCAAACTATTTGACAAAATTCCTAAATGAAACTCGGTCTCTTAGAACACCATGATATCAGGATATGTGCTATCCAAGCAAAGTAAAGATTCCATAAAGTGTTTTTCAAAAATGCAGAGGGAAGGGGTGGATCTGAGGTAGTCAACCTTCATCCCGCTTCTGAGTGTTTGTGTTGGTCTTGCAAATGTTGATCAAGGAAGGGAGGTACATTCCTGTGTGATTAAAAATCAGTTCAACTCACATGTTACCATAAGGAATGCCCTTATAACTATATATGAAAAATGTGGTGGTGTAGAGGATGTATCCAATTTGTACTAGATTGATGGGTATGTCAAATGGGTATTAGAACAAGGCTTTAGTGCTCTTTGGGCGTATGTAGGTTGTAGACCTGAAGCCAAAATCAAATACGGTTGTTTATGTTTTCTTATCGTGTTTTTTTTCAATTCCTATTGTAGTTTTCATATTTTTGTTGGTGTTTAAGGTCCTATTCTCTATAAGCTATATTTTTTTGGTCTTCTATATATGCTAAAATTTGTAAGTATTAGGATCTTCCCTAAATTTTGATGTGTACTTTTGCAGGTCGGTTTCCTTGAGTATGCATTTGTTTAATTGCAAGCTACAAGAGGTAAATTTTAATATTATGTAGGATGGATTACATGCAAGTGTGGAGGAGGCATTATTGCACTCATTTGCATAGTAGTTCTTTTTCATTGTTCTTTTTAGCGTCAGAAGTCACTCCTGGATTGCTTGCAGAAGCAGAGCCCAACGGCCATCAGTTTTATGTCACGATAGTTTTAATGGGTGATCAAATGGGTAGAGACTCGGGAAGATATAGCTCTAACTCCGAAACTGAGTCTGGTATGTAAGGAACAAAGGAGGTCTTGATCTAACTTCAGTCAGTGAGCTGATTAAAAGATTAGCAGGTGGAAGACTTGGTAAGAAGAGTGAGCAAACTACCTCGGGCAACATGCCTTTCAGTAGTTTGTAGAAGAAAAACTCTGAATGCAAGATCCTCTTGGTTCAGGGCTTCGAAAAACTGAAAAGGGGACTTGACTGGATCCTCCAATTCCAAGTCGTTCAGTGCTAAGAAAATCACAGAGACCGATTAGAAACAATGCAACTGTTACAGTGATCCAACCTACATTATCCTATAACAATTACAACTCGACTGGATCCTCCAATTCTGAGCTGCTCTAATACAGTGTAAACAAAGACGTGAAAGAAGCTGACATTCATAAGGCAAGAAGTCTCAAAAGTCCACACATAACCAGGAATAACAGTGCTTCATTAAAGATATACAACCGAGATCCTTGCTCAACCATTGATCATTACAAAATACAAAAACTGAGTCTATATACTCAGAAACACTCGCCTAACAGAGGCGTTCTCAGTCATCCAAGGCTTGGTGTCCCTTCAGCCAAATTCAGACGGATATTCTTCGTCAGATGCCACCTTAACTGCGCATGACTCCTGCAGGGGGAGTAGCTGAGCCATTAAATGCCGAGTTGGCATGTGCAGACCTCTTTGGTTAGTCGAGGACTTGGCATGGCTTCTTTGGAAAAATTGGTACACAGGACCCTCTCGGGCAGACAGCTTGCCAGACCCACCATACCTTACACTTAATGAATGAGGAGAGGTTTCAACTACCACTTCTCACCTTCATTTACTTCTAAGCGAAAACCAAGATTGAGGTCGAATCGGATGGTACCTGGAGATCGCGATGATCCACTTTGTGACTGAACTCGACGCCTTTGGCCCCTCTTGCGCAGTTCTTTTATTTTCCAAGTGACCATGGGCTGTGACCCTGCATTTATTCTCAATAACGCTTTCGACGTTCGTGAATAGGAAGGGGTTGATCCTTGCTCCTCACAGTCGCGATGAGAGAAACGTCGAGATGGCTTAATTTGGCGCCACACGTCCCTCTCAGATCTGACGGTCCTGAACTCACTCGACGATATTGTGGGCCCGGGTCCTGGATGCTCCTGGCAATTCGCGTTTCAGGGATATGAAGGAGCTGCTCCTTGTGCGTCGGAGTCGCGATGGGCGAAAAGGCGAGGGGCCTAATTGCGCACCACGTGTTCCTTTTGGATGGACAACTGAGACTGCTCCGTGATACTGCGGGCCCGACTTTGGGCGCTTTCGACGCTTTCGGGGTTCGGGGTTTTGAGATGTAGAATGACATGGAACCTTCACCCTTCGAACACCCGAATGCTGAAATGCCGTCGCGATTAGGTCTCGCGCCACGTGTCCTTTGGGTGGACGGTTGCTATTCTTTCCTGCATGCAATATAGGTGCTATCCATCGTGCTAATCTCGACGCAACTTTGTTAACCGCGATTTCATGCCGACCGTCGATCTGCTCCTATGGGTGAATCCAGACCGTCGACAATATAATCTCTCCCGCTTACTTGCTTGGAATCCTAAAACGAGATTTTTTCGTGCTGCGCTCGGGCGCTTCTCGTGCAACTTGCAGACCTGAATACTCTTGTGCCTAGGACAAGAAATGTTACTAACATTAGGCTCCATGGGGGATAGAGTCGTCCCTGTGATGCTCTAAGGACTCATTTTGCAGCTCCAGTGCCTTACTGTTGGGCTATGGGGTCATTTATTTAAAACTTAAAGACATAAATAAAAATAATATTTACAACCGCGAAAAACCATGTGTGGCTCAAGAGAAAAATCTTTTTAGGAAATGCCCATTCACAGGGCCATTGAAAACTTCTTGATCCTTTAAATCCTGCACCCTGTAGGTGTTATTCGAGAATGCTTCGGATACTTTGAAAGTCCCGATCCACAGGGCTTCGAATTTTTTGTGCTTTCCTTTATCTTGTTTAGGAGCATCCCATTTCAGTACCAGGTCTCCTATCCGAAACTCTTCCTTCTTGGCCTTCTTATCAAAAACCTTCTTGATCCTTTGCTGATGATCTTGAATTCTACCCATTACCTGCTCTCTGGCCTGCTGGACCTCCACTAGCTCATGAATTCTTTTGATCATGTCATTAGGCTCTTCTTGATGATCCTGGAGGAATTTCGCTACAGGAATGGCTAAATGAGAAGGGAAAACAACCTCTGCTCCATAGACTAATTGGAAAGGAGATACTCCTATATATCTCTTCGTGGTCACTCGATCGGCCCATAGAGAAAATTGTAATCTTGAATGCAATGCCTTCTTGTTGTCTTCCAATAGGCTTTTGATGATCCTTATCAGGCTTTTGTTGGAGGACTCTGCTAAACCATTGCCCTGGGGATAGTATGGGGTGGAGTGAATTAGTTTGATCCCGAATTGCTCACAGAACTTGGCTAACGGCTCAGCCCTGAAAGAGGCTATATTAGCAATGACAATCTTACTTGGGCAGCCGAATCTTGTAATGAGGTCCTCCAGGAATCCAATGATTACCTTGTGGGAAACACTCCTGGTGGGGATAGCTTCAATCCACTTGGTGAAGAAATCGGTAGCAGTCAGGATCCATTTGTGTTCCCCACTAGAATCAGGGTGAATTTCTCCAATGAAATCTAGGCCCCATTGCTGGAAAGGTCCTGAAACAACCACAGGATTTAACGACAAAGACTTGAGCTGTTGTTTTCCTGCAAATTTTTGACATTTGGTGCAAGCTCTAACCCTTCTGCAGACGTCAGTGAATATGGTGGGCTACTAGTATCCAGCCCTGAGGATTTTGTAGGCTGTGGTTTTCCAGAAATGATGCCCTCCACATAGGCTGTCGTGAAATTCAACCATGATTCTGTCAGCCTCTTGCGGATATACACATTTCAAAAGCAACCCTAGGGGGTCTTTCCAATACAGAACTTGATCGATAAGGCAGTATCTGACTTCTCTAAGATTTAGAGATTTTGCCTTGTTTCTTTGCAGGACGTCTGGGGGCCGCAACTACTGCAAAAAATATATGACATCCTTATACCAGGGACATCGAGCCAATGGGGGCTCCCTTTGAGGGTCTATTTCAGACAGCCGACCCTGCTGAATTCCTGAGCATTCGTTGATGAAACTTACCCCCAAATCTTGGCAATTGGATTTAGCCAACAACCTTGCTAAACCTTGATCTTTGATCAATTTGGTAGGCTTTATTTCCAGGTCAAATTCCAGAATCTTGGCTATCCACTTACTCCTCCTCCCATCTATGTCAGGCTGAATAAGAATGTATTTAACAACAATTGAGGAGACATAAGCGATGACTTTTGACTGCAGGACATAGATTCTAAATTCCTTGAGAGCCTTCACCAGGGCATAGGCCTGCTTCTCCATAGTGTCATATCTGACTTCGACATCCCTCAATGCTCGGCTGAAATAGGAAATAGGCTGTTCTAGCCCGACCTTGTTTGTCTGTAATAAAACAATAACCACCGTGTCAGGTGAGGCAAAGGAGAAAATGAGGAAATCCTTCGAGTAGTCGGGACTGATAAGAACAGGGGCTTCAGTCAGGGCCTTCTTTATTTGCTCAAAGGAATGTCGCGATTCAGAAGTCCATATGACTTCATTTCCTTTCCTTAACATGGCTGTTATAAGTTTTACCTCCTCAGCAAAGTTAGGCACAAACCTCCTCAAAAAATTAACCTTACCAAGGAAAGATTGGACCTCCTTCTTGGACCTCGGGATTGATAATGCTTGTATTGCCTCAACTCTGCTAGGATCGATCCTGACTCCTTCCGCTGATAAAATGTGGCCTAGTAACTTTACCTCCTGCATGGCGAACATAGATTTATTGGGGTTTAATGAAATGCCAAAACTCCTGCATTTCAAGAAAACCTTCTTGAGATGACAACAATGTTCTTTATCAGATTTTGAAAATATTGTGATGTCATCCAGATAGACGACCACAAATTTATCCTTTTCCCCAATGAAAGCTATGTCCATGGCACATTGAAACGTTGCCCCTGCATTCATTAATCCAAAAGGCATCTTGGCATACATGAATGTGCCCCATGGAGTGGTAAATGCCGTCTTTTCCCTGTCCTCAGGCAGAACAAAGACTTGATTGTAGCCAGAGAAAACATCGATTATGGACATCCTGGATGCTCCTGTCACCCTCTGTAGTATATGTTCCATATTTGGTAAGGGGTAGTTATCCTTTCGTGAGCTCCTGTTCAGGTTTCTGAAGTCTACAGAGAGTCTGATTTCTCCATTTTTTTTTCTTACTGGTACCAAGTTGGCCACCCACTCTGAATATCTCAGTGGTACGATGATCTGGGCCTGCAAAAACTTCTTCACTTACCTCTCCAGAATAGGAAACAACGTAGGATTGATCTGTCTTAGCTTCTGCCTGAATGGCTTGGCCTCCCCTTTCAACGAGATTTTATGCTCGATGATAGAAGTGTCATATGTTTTGAGGTCTTTGTAGGTCCAGGCGAAAACATCAACAAATTCCCTCAAAAGGCCAACGTATTCAAACCTCTGCTCCTTTGTCAGACTTCTTGACAATTTGACAAACTTGGGCTCACTCTCAGTGCCAATGTTGCACTGAATAGTACCAGCGTCATCCTCCGAGATTTCCCCTTTTAATGACACATCATTTCTATCAAAAAGCCTTTCCAAAGGAACCGGTCCCCTTGGAATATGGTTGCTGGGGAGTTTCACAATGTTACGCTCTGCTATTTTACTTACAAACTTACCCCCATCAAGCTCTTCTTCAGAAACATAATTTTGGTCGATATGCATCTCTGAAAACTCTTCGATAGTCTCCAAGAATTTCTTGATCTCGAGATCATCCTCGAATACCTTCCAATGTTTTACATTGTCAGGTATGGAGGGCCTGTATTTCACTTCCACATCGTATCTGAGTTTGGGTGGCAAGGGCACTTTGAAATTGCTTGCTGATGTAGCCAAGGAATCTGCCACTGTATTCTTCTCTCTTGGGATGAAAGAAATGTTAAATGCTGAGAAGAAACTGTCAATTAGGTCTCATACCTCATTTATGTAAATCCTGAGTCGAGGATGCTTAGCCTGATAAGTGTTTCTGATTTGTTGGACCACCAACTTTGCATCTCCGAACACTGCTACCTCCTGAATTCCCATTTCCCTGGAGGCTCTTAATCCTAGGATAAGACCTTCATACTCTGCCACATTGTTGGTAGCTTCAAATTCCAGTTTGTATGACAGAGACAAGGTTTCCTGAGTAGGTGACACAAAAAATACCCCAGCTCTAGCGCCTTCCCTGGAAAAGGCTCCGTCAAAGAACATTTTCCAGACGGGGGTGATGGAGGGAGGAAATTTATGGGAAGTGGTGAGCAACTTTCTGAGTTTTAGAGGAGGCTCGAGAGCATTAGTGAGTTGTAGTACACTGGAACCTAAATCAGTGTCCAAGGAAAAAATGGGATGGTTGGTAGGGTTGGCCTCATCACTGATTATATAGGCCACTTGGGCTTCCCTGTATAGCCTCCTATGTTCCCCCCCAAACACTGGGATAGTAGCATATGTGAGGTCCATCTGCAAAGTTCCCCCCAACCTTTTTATCCAGGATCTTGATAACAACATACCGAACTTGGGGGGGACATCAGCCACTACAACATCCATGACCACACTTTTCATGGGAAACTGGAACAAGGTCACGACCAGGTCTTTGATAACACCTAGACATTGAACTTTTCTGGAGTCAAAGGAATAGAGGTCATGATAGGCTCGGGTGACTTCTAGCCCTAACTCTTCCATGACAGTTTTGGGCATGAGGTTGTGAGAAGCCCCCGAATCCATCAAGAAGTTGTGCAATACCTTGTCATGTATGTTCAAGGAAGTGTAGAAGGGAGGGGATGAGTCATTCCTGTCTTCTACCATAGGACCTAGAATAAATGCAGGCTTTTCATCTTGCAAATTGATGGAGTCTGTGGGAAGGCATGAGACCTCAGACTATAAAAGCTCAGAGAAGTGTTTCTTGAACCCTTCATGTTTAATCAATTCGGTTAGGGGCACATGGATTCTGATCTTTTGAATTTCATGTTCGAAATTAAAAGAAGGTGTAAGCTTCGATATTTCTCTTATTTCGGGAACATGACTCTGGACTATGGGAGAGAGGGGTCGAGGCTTCTTACGTCTGTGACTGTCCGCTACTTCATTGGCAGGTTTCTCTGTTCTAGTGGACTGCTCAGGAACATCAGGTGCTACTGCCTTTTTCTTAGACCTCAGATCATACCTGCCTTGCCTTCCACTAGTCTTGTCTCCCTTGCTCAGTTCATTTAGCTGACTGTCCATGAGAGACTCCTTGTATGATGATTGAGTGAGATGAGAAAAAGGAGGAGTGTCCCCGAAGCAATGGATTTCAGTATCAAGCTCATCTGTTTCCCCTTCTTCCCCCTCGGCCACAAAATTGTTTTGAAAAGGGGCCTGGATTTTTTTGTCTTCTCTGTCTCTTCCCCTCTCTCTTTGCACAGTCGGGGAAGTAATATTGTTTGGCCTCCTGAAACCTCCTTTGTTTTCGGCGTTTTGAGGTTCCTTGTATGATTGCCTCCCCTCTACCTTCATTCTCTCCATCTCCGCAGACAGAGACTTCACCATCTTGGTCAGTTCATCCACTTGAGGGTGGGGCACCGATGGGCCAGAAGTTGAGGCTTTCGATCTTCCTTTTCTCTTGTCTGCGTCGGCCTTGTTCCTCAGTCTATCAGCTACTAATACATTGGATTCCACTTCTATGGCCACATATTGCATTTGAGCTAAGGAGGTGGCTCTTCTTTCTCTCAATAAAAGACATAAATCAGGGCCGAACGCACTAGCATAAGAAATCTTGGCCGAGGCTTCTGAGGGTTTTATTTCGGCAGGAATTTTATTATACATCTTATTGAATCTTTTGGAGAAGTCAGAGACAAACTCTCCTTCCATATTCTTTAAAGACCCGAACTCTGTCATGTAATACATGAAATCCTTCCTATATCCCCACTGCCTTAGGAAAGCACTATCCAGGGCTTCGATCCCAGCAATAGATCCGGGGGCCAATCCTCGAAACCACTTCCTCACCTCACCATCTAGGCTCTGGATGAAGACTCTCATCCAAACATCTTCATTTTCAATGTTCAGGTTGTCTGCATAACTATAGAAAGCAGCCAGGTGCTCTTCCGCAATTATGTCCCCTTCCCCAGTGAACTTGGGCATATACTTGAAGTAATCTCCAGCAGGGAGAGGATTCATAGGATGGGGTAGGATTAAGGGAGCATATCTGGCAGTGACTATGGCGTCCATTCTATTTAGAGGGGGATTAGCACCAACCATAGGAATATTGGGTGGAGGAGAATTTGGAGGAGAAGGAGTTCGCGAAGGGGCTATTGGGAACGCGTATTGAAGTGGAATGGGAAACAAAAGGGGATTTAAGGAGAAGGCTAATGGGCTCAAGTCATCATATGCTCCTCTTTGTGCAGGAGTGGTAACAATAACAAGAGAAGAAGTGGTAAAGATAGTAGTGGGGAAATATTCTGCGGTCCTGGGTCTATGCCAAAGTACAACTTTGGAGGAGAGGGGAGTGACAAGGGTTTCTCCCTCCAATCCCAGACCAGGAGGGGAAAACTCAGCAGGAACACTCCCGAAATTTAGGAAACGGGAAACCCTAGAAAAAGGTCTGTTAAGAAACTGAGGGGGAGAAAATGGAGTTCCTTCAGAAGGAGATGGCGGATTACCTGTTTCGGTGGTGGAAGATTCTCCTTCAGAGGCCTTTCCTTTTCTGAGAACCACCTCTAGATCAGCTTCAGGTGTAGCTAGAGGCAACTGTGGATGAGACTGCGTGTGTCTGCCTCTGAAAGCTACAATTGACACGATAGGTTCGCCACAGTGGAGTCATCACAATGGAGTCGCCAGGTGCACAATAGCAATCTTTAAAGGCTTTGATACCCGATGCACCTTCAGAATCAGAGGCTCACTGTCGTTCAATCCTGGGGAAAATTTTCAACTTCGTCCCCGGCAACGGCGCCAGAAATATTAGCGTCAGAAGTCACTCTTGGATTGCTTGTAGAAGAAGAGCCCAACTCCCATCAGTTTTATGTCACGATAGTTTTAATGGGTGATCAAATGGGTAGAGACTTGGGAAGATATAGCTCTAACTCAGAAACTGAGTTTGGTATGTAAGGAACAAAGGAGGTCTTGATCTAACTTTAGTCAGTGAGCTGATTAAAAGATGAGCAGGTGGAAGACTTGGTAAGAAGAGTGAGCAAACTACCTTGGGCAACATGCCTTTCAGTAGTTTGTAGAAGAAAAACTCTGAATGAAAGATCCTCTTGGTTCAGGGCTTCGAGAAACTGAAAAGGGAACTTGACTGGATCCTCCAATTCCAAGTCGTTCAGTGCTAAGAAAATCACAGAGATCGATTAGAAACAATGCAATTGTTACAATGATCCAACCTACATTATCCTATAATAGTTACAACTCGACTGGATCCTCCAATTCCAAGCTGCTCTAATACAGTGTAAACAAAGACGTGAAAGAAACTGACATTCATAAGGCAAGAAGTCTCAAAAGTCCACACATAACTAGGAATAACAGTGCTTCATTAAAGCTTTACAACCAGGAGCCTTGCTCAACCATTGATCATTAAAAAATACAAAAACCGAGTCTATATACTCAGAAAAACTTGCCTAACAGAGGCGTGCTCAGTCATCCAAGGCTTGGTGTCCCTTCAGCCAAATTCGGACGGATATTCTTCGTCAGACGCCACCTTAACTGCGCATGACTCCTGCAGGGGGAGTAGCTGAGCCATTAAATGTCGAGTTGGCGTGTGCATACCTCTCTGGTTAGTCGAGGACTTGGCATGGATTCTTTGGAAAAATTGGTACACAGGACCCTCTTGGGCAGACAGCTTGCCAGACCCTCCATACCTTACACTTAATGAATGAGGAGAGGTTTCAACCACCCCTTCTCACCTTCATTTACTTCTAAGCGAAAACCAGGATTGAGGTCAAATCGGATGGTACCTGGAGATCGCGATGATCCCCTTTGTGACTGAACTCGACGCCTTTGGCCCCTCTTGCGTAGTTCTTTTATTTTCCAAGTGACCATGGGCTGTGACCCTGCGTTTATTCTCAAAAATGCTTTCGGTGTTCATGAATAGGAAGGGGATGATCCTTGCTCCTCACAGTCGCGATGAGCGAAACGTCGAGATGGCTTAATTTGGTGCCACGCGTCCCTCTCAGATCTGACGGTCCTGAACTCACTCGACGATATTGTGGGCCCGGGTCGTGGATGCTCCTGGCACTTCGTGTTTTGGGGATATGAAGGAGCTGCTCCTTGTGCATCGGAGTCGCGATGGGAAAAAAGGCGAGGGGCCTAATCGCGCACCACGTGTTCCTTTTGGATGGACGACTGAGACTACTCCGTGATACTGCGGGCCCGACTTTGGGCACTTTCGACGCTTTCAGGGTTCAGGGTTTCGAGATGTAGAATGACATGGAACCTTCACCCTTCGAACTCCCGAATTTCGAAATGCCATCGCGATTAGGTATCGTGCCACACGTCCTTTGGGTGGACGACTGCTATTATTTCCTACATGCAATATAGGTGCTATCCATCGCTAATCTCGGCGCAACTCTGCTAACCGCGATTTCCCGCCGACCGTCGATCTGCTCCTGTGGGTGAATCCGGACCATCGACAATATAATCTCGGCCGCTTACTTGCTTGGAAGCCTAAAACGAGATTTTTCCGTGCTGCGCTCGGGCGCTTCTCATGCAACTTGCAGACATGAATACTCTTGTGCCTAGGACAAGAAATGTTACTAACAATTCTCTAACTCGTATAAGTGCAATGATGCATATTTTTTGGGATTTGCATGCAAAGTACAATAATGGTGAATAAAGACAATGGAGAGAGTTGAAAGGCGTGTAAGGTTCTCCATAAACATTGGATTTTCTAGATATGAACAAGGTGAGATTAGCTTTTGACGTCACTTTTAAGTTTTTCTCAAGAAGTGTCTCCTATTTTTTCCTTGATCTTGTTTCACATTGCCATTCATGTAGTTTGGTCTTAAGATAATTTATCCTTTTGTTGTTTGGGTTAAACTAATTAGATATAAATTTAGATATTTACATGGTATATAGTTTTGGTAATAATCTACATGTAAATTTATATATAATTATGGAGTTAGAGATTTACATTGTTCAAGCCTTGGAAACTTGGAAATATCTTATGGATTTTATGTTTGTCCATTGCCATTTCAACAATCCCTCTAAATTTTCTTACCCAACTTCATTCATACTTATTCCTAAATTTAGATATGAACCACGAACTTGTGTACAAAGTCACATATGCAAGGTTGTTAGTTGTAATTGCTTCATTGGGTTGTCACTGCATACATTGTTGTATASTCTATGAATTGTGTATAACTCTAGTAGAGGACACATTTCAAAATTTTTACTATAACCAATATTGGTAGGGAGAGTAATTTTTTCACTAGAAATAGAAGTTATTATAGGTGTATATGAGTGGGAACTTCTTAATTGTGCAATTTYTGAACCTTTTTTTGCTTCGTATATTTCTACCAAAGTTCCCTTGACCACAAAATACATATGTATTATATGAAAAATCATATATTTTTTTCTACCATTCATTTATGCCATTGGTGGGGTTGTTTGAATTYTCYGTGTTTTCACTRTTTATATTTACAACACAMAACTAATAGAAATGTTTGTTAATCCATGTTGCAAATATGCTAAAAGGTGTTACAATGTTTAAATTTATATAATGATTACTCTAGCTAAAKCTTKCATAAAAAGAATTCCATAGTCCTAATGAAGAAAGACCCAAACCCTAACCAATCCAACATATCTAGAATGAAATCATATTCAATCCTATTGTACGTCTTATCAAATYGCATCTTCGAAAAARGGATTTCCCCCCCAAATTCATGAGCCAWATCAACACCCTCCCAAGTTGAGACCACACTAGTACAAATTGGMTAATTTGTTACCAAAACAACAATTAAAAATAGGATATATACGATTATTTTTGAGTCGGCRTCTAATAGCAACAAATTAGCAGTTTCTTTTCACCCGACTAACTTTTAGTCGTATCTTGCTTAGTCATTAATTGAAAATTAACGAYTAAGCGAGATACAACTAAAAGTAAGTAAGGTGAAAATRGACTTCTAATTTGCTGCTAATAGTCATCGACYAAAAAATAGTCATATATATCCGATTTTTAGCTATTTGTTTTAGTAACAAATTACTCATTTTGTACTAGTGAGAAGGATCCAACAAGTTAGTTGAGGAGTTCCATTCARGGTATCRTGGGGGCCACTTTKYAGCCCATACTACCACACATAAAATATTGAGGGCAAGTTACCATTAGCCTACATTGTTCATCGAYACTCATCATTATGTAAGGTCTTGTAAACCATGCCATTTTTTATTAGAGAAACAACGATTTCCCACTTTACCTTTGAAACCAGTTATAGTTGAAACACATTTTCAATAGTGGGGTTTGGATTTTGTTGGTGAGTTTAAAGAAAATCCTAGTAATGGATATCGATGGATCATGTCTTCTACATACTATTTCACTAGGTGGGTAGAGGCCATACCAACAAAGAAGGAAACTAAATAAGTTGTAATGAGTATACTTGAAGATTGAATAATCAAAAGATTTTGTGCCCCAACCAAAATCACTATTGATAGTGCAAGTGATTTTAGTTCTTTGGCTTTGGTAATTTTTTTCTCCAAGTATGGAATTTTGTTGTCTCATTCTTCTAATTATTACCCACAAGGAAATGTATTGTTTGAATCTACTAACAAGAACTATTAATATTATTAAGAAAACTATGTGTGGAAATAAAAAGAATTGAGATGGAATAATCAAGTATGCACTATGGGCAGACTGTATCATGACTAAGACTTCCACTGGGAAAATCCCTCTTGAGTTAGTGTGTGGAATGTAAGAAAAATTGCCTATCAACCTCCAGATCCCTATATTTCATCTTATGCAACATTTCACAACAAATCAAGAGGCATTAAATGCAATAATTGATCAACTTGTAGAGTTGGATGAGTCTAGGTGAAATGCTTTTTATCAAATGGTGAGAAACCAAGATAAAATAAAAGGAATATTTGATCATAAAGAAAGAAAAATACATTTTGAAGAAGGAGATCTCATACTCATGTGGGATAAAAGGAAAATATGGGTATGCATAAGAAGTTTTATGGTCTTAGGCTTAGTCCTTACAAAATTGAGAGAAAGGTTGGAATTAACTCTTTCTACCTAGATAACCTTGATTGAGAGAAGTTGCCTTTACCGGTTAATGGATAGATTCTCAAGTTTTTCTTTACAATTGACACTTGATTTGTTAGTAGAAGCATAGAGTGGGATAATAGTAGATTAGTTGTGTTCTTTACATCTTGATTATGCTTTCTTTCTTGCTTGACTTTACACACTTTTAGTTAGTTGTATTTGATTCAGTCTTGTCTTAAACAAATGATGAAATAAATATTTTTGTCACATTTCCTTTAAATTTTCCATACACTAGGGGGATCATATCACCCTTCCTCTTTTTACTAATGGTTTTATGGTGATATCTAGCATGAATTTTTTAATTGATACAAAGTCCAGGTCTTGGAGTGCTAGAGGTTTTTGAGGTTCTCATGCACTCTACAATGAGCACATGTCTCAATGTTGGAGCCAAATGTTACCCCTTGGCATGTAGGGGTAACTAGAATATATTTTCTCACTTATAGATAACAATTCCACATATGAGATCTATGGTTCTCCACTAACATATGGCCAAATATGCTTCCCACATTTGCTTAGATCACTCACATTTGATGATTATGACTCTTGATAGACATGATGTACATTATTTCATTGCTTCATATTGGGTGTTAATGTCTTATGTACTGGTCATGAAAGTGATGATCATTGATTGAGTCAAATAATGAATCATGATGCTCTAAATTGTTCATTTTTTCTTGTTTCACCTTGGCAGATCATCACCATCCTTTAGATAAGTGTTGTCACTCTCGGGTTGAATTTTACTACTGGGGGGATTTGAAAAGTGTAGTGTGTCCATATTCCAATCCATACTTAACACTCTCCATCCTTCCCAATTTTTGTCGTCCCACTCATGGGTTGGTTGTCATATCTCACATAAAAGGTTTGTGATTCAAATCCCATGAGAAGAGCCTCACCTTAAAAGAGATATAACCTCGAGGTCAAGAGAAAATTAAAAATGAAATAAAAAGAAAAGTAAAGTAAAAAAATAAATAAATAAAGCATGAGCAATTCCCCCTCGCTATGAGGCCATTACCCCAAGTCATATGAAATAAAATACATATCTAAAAAAGGAACAAATGAAATGAAATAAAAGTCAAAAGCCAAAAAAGTCAAAACAAAGGAAAAGGGAAATAAGGGGTAATAAGACATAGTGTTGAGGAAAGGGTAACTCAATGCATAAGTTCTCCCTCATATTTCAAAGAAACTCATGTGGATGAATATCTTAAGAAACCTCACATGACTATGCAATGCATGAAGTTACACACCAAACCATACCATTTATCACAACACATGTTCCTTGATTGTTTTTTTGGGAACTACTTCTCTTCTTGGGTGTTGACACGTGTAATAGGGGTTAATGATACCCCCATCATACATTAAAATCTTCAAACTATATGAATTATATGAGTTATTGTGAACTTAGAAGATGGTATTTAATGTGATCTACCTAATTCCATTTACATTTGAGATGACTCACTTTTGATGTTACAATGGATTTGTGTACTTGCCTTGGGGTTAATGACAAGTTTGGATCCCTCGTGCCTTGATTTGGACGTTTAACCCCACACATATATGAATTAGATGGAGCCTTTCTCCTTTAGAGGACGTTCAATAGGCCACTTGATTGCTTGATGGAGGTTGTCCCACCTTATGAGGAGGTCGTTTGGGATTTTTGAGGAGACGTTGCAATTTTTTAGTGAAACATTGCACTCTTTGGAGGGAATGTTTCACCTTGGAGACCTTTTCATTCCTTCTTACACCACTTTTGAGTGAGTTATACACTTTGGGGGCCCACACATGCTACACATGGGAGATATTTATGCTTGTTAGGAGGACAAATTGGCCTTTGAGGAGGTTTTACTTCATTTGGGGAGTATCTTTGAGGGTCTTTTGACTCATTCACTCATGTATCATGGATATTTTATGTATTTTTGACCATATCTCTAGGGTTTGTATAGAGATAATGGTATTTTATATTCTTTTAGGATAAAATTTAGGAGAATATTATTATTATATTGAGAGGGTTGCTAGATCTCTTCATATCAATGAGAGAATCACCTCTCATTTGTAACTCATTGCTAGAAATTGCGGAGGACACTACATGTCTACTATTACTTTTGCATTTTTGTTATGGATGGACGAGTAGAACACCTTCTTTGAGAATGATGTCTTGTGGATGCTTTAAAATTTCATGGATATTCTTAGATCAAGAGTTTTGTGGATGAATTGATTTCTTGAGTTAGTGATATATCTTAACCTTTATGGATTTTGTTTATGAATGGTTGTAAGTGTAGTGTTGCTTCTCTAGTGTTGGTGGTGCAGTCTCTTTCTATTTTCTTGAACAAGTCTCTTATTCAAATATTTTTGGAAGGCTACTAGTGGAGTATCTTTCCTTTGAATTATTTTGAAGCTTGTAAGGCACTAGGTGGATTTGCTAGGGTTCATAGTAGACAACCCTTATTATCACCCTAGTTTCACTTACACTTTCTCAAGAAAGACCTTGGTTGACCCCATATGCCCCAAAAAATTAGTAGGCACAAGTTTTTCTTATCTAGTTAATCTTAAACTCAAAATTCCAAAATTTACTTTTGTTTGAAGGTAAATATAGAGTTTTAATGACTTATAGTTAATTTTCAACCATTAAAACCCTAGACGTCTAGGGTTTCTTTGTATTTTTTATGTAAGATTTTTATTTTAAAATTTTCCTAGTTGGTTTGTATTACAACAATTTTAGGGCTATACGTCTTGGTCATTTTGGCTGTTATATGCTCTTAAATTTTCAAAAATTGGCAAGTTATATAAAACCTAGCTTTATTCCTTGTTTTAGCCCTAAAAATCGCTTGCATATAATATGTTTAAGTGGTTGAAACCTACCACTGTTATAACTTGTTTATTCTTGTAATTTAACATCTTTAATTTAACAACCTTTAGTAATTTTTAGATCTGGACTATTTTGGCATAACTTTTCATTGGATAATCACTTAGTAAGCCATCTAAAACAACCCTAAAGTGAGAAAACCATAAATATGAAATTTACTTTGAGTAACCACCAATTCTATAACTCAGATATCATAATTTGTTGGTGGTAATTTGGGTGGTAGAATAGGTGATTTTAGACTTCACTTTGTCTAGCCTTAGGAACCCTAGGTGCTACTAGGGATGCATCCCTTATGTTGGAGTTGTCCTTCACTAAAATGATGGAAGTAGTTATCTAGGCGATAGTGACAACACTTCCATGGTCCACCCATCTTTGTACCTTATGAAGGATTTGCACTAAGGTGCAAGATTGTACGATAATAGATCCATTTTGAAAAGTGTTGATATTCTTCCTTATTCATTCTTCTAAGGAAAGGCGTTGATTGAAATTTTGAACTATCACCTACCTCCACAATGCTTGTTTTGACGTAATCATTTGAAGGCTTTTGCATGCTAGATCCTTACTAAAAAGGTGAAAATTGTTAAGACCCTGACCACCTTCATCCTTATATTTTTCCAAGGAATGTAATTTTACAAGGGGGATACCTTCTTTCTCTCCCTTACTAGTCCAAAGGAACTCAAAGCACATTTTTCTAGTTAACTCTAAAACCCCTTTAAGGATGAAGGCCATAGTAAGTCAATAAACTAGAATTGCTTCAAACACTAACTTGCCTAAAGTTAATTTGTCTCCCATAGAAAACCAATGATTACACCATTTGTTAGTCCTTTATTCAATATATTCAATCAAAGTAATTTAGTTTCAAATTAATCCCAAATACTTAAATCCTACTTGAAAGTTTGACATCTAAAATGAAATATTTGCATAATCCATCTAACATTTTCCTACTCCACCCCATTAAATGTGATGGAAGATTTCTTCCTTTGATTTCCATACCTAAGGTTGTATAACAAAATCAAGATTTTTTTTTAGTTTGTTTACCTCTCTTCTGGAGCCATCACAAAATAACAATACATCATCAACAAACAAGAAATGTGTTATAAAGGACCTTCCTAGTTTTATCCCTGTCAAATGACCTTTTATTTTTTCCAATTTGGGTTCAAGCATTAGTATATCCTTCATGATAATGTCAAAATTTTCATTTACTCCATATTTCCTCGGCATTGTGTTGGAGTTACGCCGCAACCTACATATAGGGTTCCTTCTAGTATATTGGGTGCCTTTTTTGAATTACCTTTATATTTGGTTGAAAATGAGACTCGTGGCCTCGTATTGTCGCAATTGCATATTTAAAGGATTCATGGGCTTTGTCTTGAGTTTCTTTCAACATTGGTGGTTGTTCAATATATTCTTCCCTAGGTCCCCCCCACCTAATTTCTCTCACTCAAAGGGAGGCCAATTCTAGCGCATAGTGTGTAAGATGCACCTATCCCACACCACTAAAGGACTTCGAGACAGTTCTTGCACGAGAGTGAGAGATACTATATTTTCTTAACTCTTAAATAATAATCAGAAAAAGTAGAGGCTCTAGAGGGAATCATTTTCTTAGACCTCTAGAGGGATTAAAAAATATCGAAGTAGAATGATGAATTAAAACAACAAATGAGAATGAAGACAAACACTCCAAATTCCAATTGATCATTTGAAAACAAAATTCTATGTGAATCAAGATTAGTCTTGGGTAGAGCCAGGATGATCTATCATAAGCCTTGGATAAATATAGCTTCATATCCATTACATTAACCCTCTAAGTTTTGATAATGTACAAACTCTTCTGGGATGCCCCTATAAGTTCATGAATGCGCCTACCATGCAAGAAGACAAATTGTTCTTTTGATATTGACTTCAAAAATATCTTCTTCACAATGAAAACTATAACTTTAGCTATTATCTTATAGATGAAATTACATAAGAAGATGGGCCTAAAGTATCCAAATTATTCATTACTCTTCTTCTTTGGGATTTTTTGTGCTAGCAAGAACCCCACCCCAATTTTAATTTTTCTTTAAACCTCATTCCTCTAAAGATTGAAATAGTGTGGAGACCCTCCTTATTTTGTTCCATATTTTATGTTCTAGTCTCAATTTGGTATGATTTCAAGCTTGCATCTCCATCAATATTTGATATAATCAACTCTTTTTGTCTTGCAATTTTTTCTAAAATGACTGGTTCTGAACTTGCCATATCACTTGATGAAACAATGTTCCAAAAGGCTTTCATCCCAATATTTTGACTTCCAGTGACACAAACAATGTCGCCAACTAAAATATTTTCCTTCGTTGAGATAAACCTTTTCCTTCACTAATACACCCCATGTCATTGGATAAAATATTTTCCTTTGCCAAGAAAAAGGTTTTTCTCATCAATATATCACTCAAAAATGTCTTTATTCGTGTTGATTTGTCTTTAAGGAAAATATTTCTTCACACTGAAATGTCGCTCAAAAGATCCTTTTCTTCACACTAGTGAAAATGATTATAATATAGTAGAAACAATTGGAAATAGTTCTATTAACTCAATTTTAGAAACTAACCTATGTAATATATATTTGATGGTTCCAGGTCACAGGAGGGAGCCATGGAAGGATGCATTTTGATAGACCCGACGAAATGCAAAACATTGATCTCTTATCATTTAGAATTCCAATGCACCAATAACATGAGTGAATATGAAGCCTTAGTCCAAGTTTTGAAAAAATCCATAGACTTCAATGTAATATGTTTAAAGGTTTTTGGTGATTCTAAAATAATTTTTAGATGGGTAAGGAATTCTATACACTATCTATCCCCTTGTCTTAAAGGCTACTAGCAAGAGGTATGGAGATTAATGAATTCATTCGATGCATTTAATATTACTTCCATTCCTCATTATCAAAATTATGTTGCTTATATGTTAGCTAACACAACATATAGATTCACATTGTTGAATAATGGATTTATGGTTGAACTACTTTTCAGGCCATCTGTACCAAACAACATTATGAACTAGAGAGTATTCAATGATGATTCTTAAATAGAAGAATTTCTCACTAGTGTTGTTACTTTCAAAGATGTTGTCATTGATGATGGAAAACATGAAGAGGACATTCAAAAGTGTAGAGTTGGAACAGATAAAGCCCGGGGTAATCTTATTCCAAAAAGTGTGTTAACTCTAGAGAAGTTGTTTGAATTACAGTCAAAATTCAAAACAAATGTTAATGTTAAAACAAACAACTCTACAATGATCAATTTGGGAACCCCCGAAAATACAAAATTCATTAATATGAGAACATGCTACACAGAGACAGAAAGATACACCTTTACTTAGCTATTCAAAAGGTATAGAGGTTTTCTTGCATGGACATACAAAGATCTGAAAAATACGACACATGGATTACCTAACATATCATAACTATGCACGAAGGTGTACAACCTTTTCAATAAAAAACGAGGAAGATACATCCTAAATTATATCCACTCATTCAAAAGGATTTGAAGAATCTCTTAGATGCAAGAATCATATTCAAGGTGTGCCATTCAACGTGGGTCTCCAATTTGATGTCTTTCAGAATAAAGTCTAGGGAAATCAGACTCTATGTGGATTTATAGAATCTAAATCAAGCATTTGACAAAGATAACTACCATTTTCCTCCCATGGAATAGATATTACAATTCGTCTTGGGATCATATATGTTTTTTTATTAGACGGGTTCTCAGGATAAAACCAAGTTCATGTAGCTAAAATTGATTGATTGAAAACCACTTTCTACATGAAGTGGGGAACTTTTTCTTGCCATTGGATGCCTTTTGTTTTGAGAAATGTGGGAGCAACTTTCTAGCGTGCTATGGACATAGATTTCAAACGTTTAATTGATCAAATCATTGTGATATATCTCAATGATGTAACTATATATTTTAACCTTGTACAATAAATTACTGCAAACAAATTCTTGATAAAAACAAAAAAAATGCAATGGCACACACACACACACACATTACAAAAATATTTTACCATGGAAACCCAAATCAGGATGTTAGGAACCAAATATCAATATAGCATAGAAAAACCTCAGAATAAGTACTCAATGCCTTGAAAAAGAGAGAAATCCAGATAATAAGCCTCTTCAAGGGGGCAACCTCCTTATGCCCACATAAATGTCCAAATACAAGATGATTCCAAATGAAAATGTCTCCTTGGTATATATAGGACACTAGGAGGTATAATTAAAACTAATGGACTAAAGACGACATAAATAAAATAACATTACTAATGTAATATGCCCCAATTAAGGGGTAATGAGCCACTATTTAGGGCTTAACATGCTCCTCTCCTTGAGACAAGTGTTTTCTGCAACGCTTGAGTAACTCTGGATGCTTCTATATAAAATACTCATCTTCCCAAATGGAATCTTCAGCCGGTAGTTTCCTCCATTTAATGAGATACTCTGAAATGGATCTATTCCTCAGCTGGTGAATTCTTGTGTCAGTGATGGCTTCAGGCTCCGATATGATTTTTCCTTCCTCGTCAAGTTCTGGAAATATAGTTTGAACTGGGATCTTGTCATCTATAACCTTCTTTAAGCATGAAACATGGAAAACTGGGTGTACTCGTGAAGATGCAGGTAACTCCAATTTGAATGCCATAGTACCAATCTTTTGCAACACCTTATAAGGGCCATAGTACTTTGGTGATAATTTATTATCTTTATTGACTTGGTTGAGAGACATCTATTTGTATGGTTTTACTCTTAAAAACACCCAATCCCCTACTTCAAAACTTCTTTCACTATGATGTTGATCTGCTTGTTGTTTCATGCGATTCTGTGCCATGGTCAGGTTGTCCTTTAATATTTGGATAACTTGTTGTTGATGCTCGATGTGAT